>JARQZK010005249.1:40000-98329 GCA_030704885.1 Cynegetis impunctata | reverse complement strand
AAGAGAGTGTGGTTAAATTAAATGAAATCGACCCGGCCGTTTATAACGATGGTTTTGTTAATTTTTTTATTTTTCACTTGTATATTATCTGTTGATTTTACCTTAGGTACGGTTGCTATAAATACACTCATTATCCCTATGGCGTTATGAGCGGGCATTATGGATCATAACGCCCGCTCATTGTACGAGGAGAAATGAAACAACTTCCATTGATTAAATACTTCATAATCCTTGTCGTATATGACTCTGGATTTCTCCGGCAATGAATTATTCGCAGCTTTTACTGCATTTTCTATTATATTTTTGAGTAAATTCATTTTCATTTCCATTATTTCTATAAGACTACACAAAGAAAGCAGCAATGACATTCACTAAATATGATGACAAAAATATTCACAAACGTCAAAATATCAACAAATGACATGCCTACTATGAGAAGGAAAATGGAAAGTATAGGAGCAATGAACCGACTTTAAAATCGATTTTTCATTATAAAAGTAGTACATTATGTTACTAGGAGTAGAAGGCTATCATTATTGTTGAGCACAGATTCTTGCACTGCCGAGGCGTTAGCCGTGGCTGTGCAAACTGGCCGAAACATATAAAGGGTCTTCTGCTCTGAGTGACTACTATTTTTTCTTCAAGCGTAAATTGAAAAAATTGAATACATTGTTTATATCTCAACTATTTATTAATACAAATATGAAAATGTCACTCGACGCAGAAGACCCTTTATATGTTTCGCCCAGTTTGCACAGCCTCGGCTAACGCCTCGGCAGTGCAAGAATAATGATAGCCTTCTACTCCTAGTAACATAATGTACTATTTCATAAAATATAAAATAAAAATATTTCATGAATTCTCTCAATAAATTAGTTTGCCAAGAAAGTTCCACTTCTGACATATTTTGTAAGCACACACTTTTTTTTTGATGAACTTTTGCTACATATAGGTTCGATATCAAACGAAAACTTATAACATCGCACCAAAATTAATTCTTAAACAATTAATTATCAATACACCAATGGAATTATTACTCAGTTTACACATATTTCAAAATCTTGTAGTTCATCTTTATCAGACCTAATTATTTTAAAATAGATGTATTGGCAACACTGAATAGGCGTGACGAAAGATTTTGAAATACTCTTCCTTAATGTGGGTACACATTCACTTTTCACGAAAAAACCTTCATTTCGGTAATAAACTTAAGTTTAACGAAGTTTAAAGCCAGTTTTCTAATATTATTCTAATAGCGCGCGAAAACAGCTCGCATGTGTCATGGCTTCGGTCTGACGTCACGCTTAGGTAAACATATCATTGAGTCTATGCGTAGCGACGAAAGTGAACAAAATATCATATTAATTCGTGTGGTAAAAATGAATTCCAAAAATTATGAGTGGTGTGCAGTATCGCAGTGTAAAAACACATCAATAAGAACACTCAACAAAGTATTTGGACATGTTCCAAACAAGAAAATAATAAGAAATAAGTGATTAAAGCGCACACGTCGAAACCCAAACGGTATATATATATATATATATATATATATATATATATATATATATATATATATATATATATATATATATATATATATATATATATATATATATATATATATATATATATATATATATATATATATATATATATATATTTATATATATATATATATATATATATTTATATATATATATATATATATATATATATATATACATATATATTTATATATATATATATATATATATATATATATATATATATATATATATATATATATATATATATATATCAGTGGCGGCTCGTGAGGTTTTGATTTGAGGAGGCTACAAGAGGTGTAAAAAATACACCATAGGCGAAAATTTTTAGGATTTCAAGGTCAACCGCCTTATAATTTAGAATCAAAGTAGAACAAGCACCCTAAGCTATTAATTTGTTTGGAAAAAAAATTTTTTCACCTTCGAGTGTATACCTTGAGACCTACAACTCCTATTTACAATATTCACAAAAACTCTTCTCAGCCAATTAATCAATTCATCTATTCATCATATTTTTTTTTCTATCACAAAATAGGTACCTACCTACCTACTTAACGAATTTGTTACTTATTCGAGGAATTAATCAATTGTTGCCCAGCAAGAACCAATGTGAGAGTTTTTTCTTGCCAAAAATAAAATAGGACCCTACCAAAAATAGATTAAAATAAAATTCTTGTCATAAAAGAAAAACAGACAAAAATAAAATAAAATAATAAAATATACATTTAGACCTAAAAAAAAATTGAATAAAGTATTTGGCATAGACATCTATTTTTTATAATTCCTGCATAGATGCCAATGCCAAGGCAGAAGCCTTAAATAAAAAATAATGTTTACATAAAATCAAACAAAAAATAAATTCTTTTAAGATTTTTAAAAGGAACAACGAATTATTTGGTATAATACTAAGTAATAAAGTATCTAGTACCACAAACAAAACCTGTGAAAAATAAAATGTGCAAAATATGTGTGGGACAGCAAATAAAAAGTTATATATTTTCGAAGATTAGCGGGATTCTGCGATCTTTAACGTTAGCAAAATGATCTATAATATCCTCATAAAATTTTTTGTCTTTCGCCAAAAGTTTTACCAATTCCTTTTCAATAGGCAACAAACTAATATTTTTCAAACGATCCTGGCTCATTGAATTTCGTAAATAAGTTTTAATTCTCTTAAGAGTGGAAAACGAGCGCTCTACGGAAGCCGATGTCACCGGGATAGAAACAATTAGACATAAGAGTTTATAAACTTGGGGTAAATCTTGATTCAAATCATTATCAAAAAGGTATTTAATAGTCATGACATGATTTTCATTTTGCCCCAAAATTTCATTGTCTTTATAAACAACACACAGTTCACTCTTTAGGGCCACCTTATCAAAAAAAGTGTATTTTTGACATAAATTTTCCAAAAAGTTATCTGGAAAATTAGCCGAAAATCCGGTAATCAAATTTTTATTGAGTAATTCGAAGAAATGCAGTTCTTTCAAATCAAAGAACCTTATTTCTATTTGACCCCTAATAGTATCCAAAATTTCATAAAATATTTGCTTATAGTGAAGCTCCATATCTGCGAAACTGAATTTCTTTCATTTTGGGCTAAATTGAGTCGTATCATCAGTCGTTTGAAATACAGAAAATAGTTTTTTGAAATAAACTTCTGCACGAAATTCTGAAATTTTCTCCAAAAGAAACTTGAGCCGATTTCGTGAGTAAATCACATCTGAAAACTTGTACTGTAAGATTTGAAAAACTATTTCTGTTTGTTCAAAAATTAATCTAAAGATGTTTAAAAAATATATAAATTCTTTATCTTGTAAGTAAGATATTAATCCGCGTGCGGTATTTAAAGTTACTTTATCGGTGAAAAATTCCTCACTTTCAACTATAGAATGAAGAGCCTCTAAAATTTTATCCTTATTATTGTGTATAGTAAAGATAGCTCTTGAAGTAAAATTCCACCTAGTTGGTGCGTTACTTGGAATTCTGTTACCTACTATTGCATCTAGAAATTTTGTGCGCGTTGTTGATTTTGAAAAAAATGTTGAAAATGCAGATAAATTTGAAAAAAAAATTCTAACTTGCCTAATAGAACTACAAGCGTTACTTAAAACCAAATTCAGGTTATGTGCATAACAATGTGTAAAAATAGCTTGAGGAGCAACAGATTTAATTTTTGTTTGTAGACCGTTTAAATGGCCAGCCATAACCGCTGCGCCGTCATAGGTTTGTGCTATAAGTTTAGATTGAAAATTAAACTTCGAAAATTTCTCATTTAAAAAATCGAATAAATCGGTGGCAGACCTTCCAGAACTGACATCATGAAAATTTAAAAATCTCTCAAATAATGTTCCATCTTTTACGAACCTGCATATTATCGACAACTGCGTTTTACAGCTAATGTCAGTTGTCTCATCTACTTGCCAGGAAAAAAAATTAACATTTTTAAGTTCATTTTCGATAAAAGTTTCCAAAACATAGGAAGCAGAGTTTATAATTTCGTTTTGAGTTGTTTTTGAGGTTCCGGAGAAAACTGTAGCGTTGTTAATGAAATTATACAGCTTTTCGTCATATTTGCAAAATAGATCAAGGAGTTCCTTAAAATTTCCCTGATTGCTAGATTCGTCTGTTCCATCTTGTCCCCTAATCGCTATATCTTGGCGACATAAATATAATATAATGTCGACCAGTTTCTCCAATATTTTTCTGTTTTCCTTAACTTTTTCGTTGTATTTTTCTAACTCTTGAACACGTGCTGTATCAATAACATTAATAATGTTTTTTTTTCCAAACATTTTAAATTTGATCCGCGACACGACATGTTCCTGGGATTTTTCGTGCCTTTCCAAAGAACGTGATAAATTTTTTAAATCGTCAAATCCTAAGCGGCCCCAAACAGAGACATTTTCACTAGTAAAAAGTAAACACTGCCAACAAAATAATTTATTTTTTACCTGTGATCCGGTTAGGCAAGGATGCCTCTCGTAATTCTTTGTATTGAAACCGCGGTAGTATTCAATTCAGGGGTAGGTCTCACTGTTTTTATCAAAACTTTATCCTCATAACTTAGAGCACTAAAGTTATGGGATAACAAATATTCCACTAAGTCACCATTGAAATGAAATTTTTGAAATTTAATTCAGTAATGAAACTCATTTTAACACAATACGCGAGCTCTTTCTGGCGGCCATTAGCGAATTACGACACATTACGATTTCCAACGAAATTGACTCGATGTTACGCGAAATTCGATAGTTGTGATTGGTCGACATTATATGAGACTGGGTTTCCTAGGCGTGTTGCCATTTACATGTGTTTTGCTTTACTATTGCAATAAAGTATTCATCTAATTCATCCGAGTATTTGCACCATCGTTTGCTTTTCTGTGGCAGGCATAATGAACGTTGAGAATATACCTTTCTAAGCTTTCCGCAGCGTTGCCACAAATCTTGAAATGAATGAAATGCAGTAAATGTAAATACCTTCTATCTTAATTAATAAATTATATTATATAATATAGGTTGAAAGGAAGGTAGGTGCATAAAATAATATGATTTTGATTAATATGAATATGCTGAATGCTGACTATTTAATATAATATATATTAGTGATACACGGAATATTTTTGAGGAGGCTTAGCCTCCTTAGCCTCCCTTGACTAGCCGCCCCTGATATATATATATATATATATATATATATATATATATATATATATATATATATATATATATATATATATATATATATATATATATATATATATATATATATATATATATTAATATATATATATATATTTTTATATATATATTTATATATATATATATATTTAAAAATATATTTAAATATATATATATATTTATATATATATATATATATATATATATATATATATATATATATATATATATTGCTCTGGGCAAATCTTGCACTTTACTGTACAAATGTTTTCTTCCCGTTTCAGTTGCACACAACTGATTGCATCAACGCCATATGATGGTCTTGAAGACCTGAAATAATTGAAATTAATTAAAATAAATACATACACATTGACTTGGTGATTTATCAGATTTTAGGTGTTCTCTATGAGGAAAAAATACTACTAGTACTAGTGGGTGCTTATTAGTTACAGAAATGTTGTTGTTTTATCGGGTTTTAACATTTTATTAACTCTAAAATAGCAACTTACAAGCTGTGAGGGAGCTAACTGCAAAAATAAACAATGACAAGTTTATTATAAAAATAACCTATGAAAGTAAAATAAACTTGCATGAGTTCATGACGGGTTTGATTATATCTAAATTGGATGTATCTAGGGTAAAGATAAATACAATTTACTTGCAAGGAAATTCTTACGTTTCTAAACTCAGACGATCAAAATTCTTCATTTGTTGCGAGGAAATCGCCTAACATTAATACATCAATCCTGGGCAAATTTGAGCTATTTGCCTTCACAAAGCATGGTTCCATTGTTATAGTAGAGTGGAGTCGATAAACCACACGTAAAATAATAAAAATTCAATCCAAATGCGTAATCAGTAGTATTCACAACAACAAAACACAGTGAATGAGAGTATTGACAGCGGAGTTTACCTAAGCGTGACGTCATGCGCTGTGATTGGTGTTTCAGTCAGAATGGCCGATTGCAGTATTTCAATGGTTTATTTTATTGAAAATCTTAGTAATCTGAATTTTTTAAATGAAACTAAAGCATTGTTTTAAATTTTTTTTAATATGAATTTTCCCCTAAAACCATTAAATCAACGGTTTTTTGATACTGTCGTCATGCCTATTCCTCATCATTTCGGCTTCGGATGCTCGGTGAGCTACCCACCGTTGGTTGTATAACAACAAGAACATCAACAACAAAAACACGTTGTACAAATGTCGGACATGTAGGTGATTAATGGTGGAATAGTGAAGCAGCAGCCCATTTTACTGGATGTAATCTCTTCAGTTTTTGTGGTCTCAGTGCTGAGAGACAGTCACCGCCACTCAGGACCGTAATAAAGTTATTAGATATTAAAGAAAGCAATCGAAGGTGAAGCTATAGACTGAAAACAGATCATGCATTATTTCATGGACGCATTTATATCATACAAACGTTGAGACTCTTTTCAAATATATTCTTTCTGCAGCCGTCTCGAAAATACAATTTTCGGTATGATTTATTGAATCGAAAATATCACTTTACAGAAATCGTACCGAAAGTAGGTATTTCCGGGACGCTTTTATTTACTTTGAGAACGATTTCTTTACTCTCGGAATGATTTTGGGTGTCTATGTAGGCGGTTTCGACAATAATGTGAACTTCGTATTTCATTATGAAAGCGTTTGTCATGTAACGTTCGTGTGTTCTTTCGTCTTTAAACTCCAAAGAATGGAAATTAATAGTGAAAGTGAGGCTGAAATGATTCCACATGAGATTATTGAATCTGCTAAAGCGTCTATTTATGAATTATTGCCAAGAGAGAAGTATGAATTGTTCTACAATTTATTTCAGAAATGGAGCAATGATAAAAATGTGCATACTATAAATTAACAAGTGATTCTTGCATATTTAATGGAAAACTCTAAAATCTTAGAGCCATCAAGCCTCTGGAGCAATTACTCGATGCTTAAGTCCACAATTAATATTAAAAATAATATAGATATAAGCCGCTATCCCTAAGTCATTGCTTTCCTCAAAAGAAAGTCCATTGGCTATAAACGAAGAATGGTCCGACAACACAGGCTTCACCTTTTCGATTCAAAAAACCAGATCTATGCTGTTCTCTAGAACAAGATCGGTGTCTCAACTTCCTCCACTCAAACTACAAAATGCAAACCTACAGCAAGTACCACAGCATACTTTTATCGGGCTTACCTTTGATTCTAAGCTTAATTGGAAAAGCCACATCAAGCAGCTCAAATCAGAGTGTACAAAGAGACTCAATTTAATGAAAGTACTTGCACATCATCACTGGGGAGCCCATGAGACAGTCCTACTGAACATATATAGAGCCTTAATCAGATCCAAAATAGACAACGGAAGCGTCATATATATTCCTCAGCTAAACCACAAGACCTACGCCCACTAAATGCGGTCCATAATGCAGCACTAAGACTTGCACTAGGATCTTTTAGAAGCAGCCCGGTAGAAAGCCTGCACCGAGAAGCAAATGAACCCCCACTTTCGCTACGCAGACAACAAAAGATACTTCACTACGCCTCCAGGATATCATCAGACCACCACAATCCTGTCCATAAATTGCTGTTCCATGAAAACTGCGACACAATACACGGAAATTATCCACGAAATCTAACTCGACCATGCTATCAAGTGAAGGTGACACCGTCATCAGCACCAAACTTACAAACTACAACGCCATTATCACCAGGCACCACCCCACCCTGGTGTAGAACTTTAGCACTAATCAACAAAAATTCCATACCAAATGAATACCTTCGAAACTCATTTCGCGAAGCTATTGCTAGACACAGACACGATATATCCATATATACCGATGCATCAAAAACAACAGAAGGAGTAGGAAGTGCCGCCATTATGGGACACATAAAAAATATGAAAAGGTTACCGGTTTGCTGCAGTACACATACCGCTGAACTTTATTCCATCCTCCTGGCCCTGAATCTGATAGCAGACACCCCGCATAAAAGCATACTTATCTGCACCGATTCTTTATCTGCTATACAGTCGATTCGTAAGATGTGCACCTTTGACCGACTCATAAATACTATACAAGAAAGAATCAACACCCTGAATGAACTCAGTGTGAAAGTCACTTTACTTTGGATCCCATCTCATTCTGCCATAGAAGGAAACGAACTAGCAGGCAGCTGCCCGAGAAGCTATAAGACAAGATACAAAATTCACCATCTGCCCTGAACGAGACATCCATAAGATCATCACCTGTTTAACAAGGGAAAAATGGCAAATCCACTGGATAGGCCAACACACGAAACTTCACGAAATTGAACCAACCATGCAGCCCAAGCCTGTCCCTACTGCAACCCGCAGAACTGAGGTAATACTCCGGAGGCTCAGAATTGTGCACACTATCCTCACACACAAACACCTGATGACACAAGAAAAACCACCCACATGCGATACTTGCCACGTTGCCATTACCATCAAGCACGTCCTCATCGATTGCATCAAGTATGAAGCAATAGGAAGAAAACTTGGCCTTGGACACACCATTGAAGACATCCTAGGACCATTGACCTCAGATACCATCTCAATCCTAATAGAATTCCTTAAAGATTCCAACATCTACCATCTTATTTAGCTTTCATTATATAAATAAATATAATATAAAATAGACATAGATATCGGTATATATATATATATATATATATATAATGTTAATCTAAGCACTGTACCAAGGTGTCAAAAGCCATTGAAGTCGAGACACCTAAAACTTAATAATAAAAAAAAAATAAGACAAAAAATTATTTACTGTGGTAACGTCCATTGTCACAATATCAGGATAAAGTAACAGGTTTCTGGACAATAATGTTTGTTTCTAATTTATTAACAATGCCGACGTTTCAATGCCAACTTGCATCTTTTTCAAGGCTGAAATGAACAATTTAAATCACAAACCAATACATAGATTGGTAAATGTAACAATTCTTGCCTAGTTAATCAATTTTTAAAAAACATAAAGTTTGAAATATATGGTTTGCATAAACAAACAATTATTAACAATATCAACGAAATTAAAATCCAATATCAATGCTACACAATATGGAAACAAGCTACGTGGCGAGATCAATCCAATGAAAACTTCCATAGAAATTCGCAGGTATGCATACAGATGTCCCATTACGGTCAACACATATGATCGGAAATATGATACCGTGAACATAGCATTCTGTACTAGTACACTTGTCAAAATTAATAATCATATCCAGTAACAGACCAATATATAATATAATAGACCGGGAGATGGTGACACAAAATATTACGTTTTGTAATAGTACCAGTATGGCGGTTCTTCAGGGGTCTAATAACGTCAAGGTAAAAAGAAAAATGATGGTCATAGTGCTGGTACCGGCGGCCCAATCGCGTGGGCGATAATCTAATGCGTCGGATAAATAACGAGTGTCGAACGATCTGTTCCACAAAAATGCTTGTATTTTCAGATAGTCGAAAAAAAAAGAAGTAGACGGTAGCGTAATGCCATACTTCTTGGGTGTGACTTACAGCCCGCCATATCGACGCGAATACATTAATTGAAATCAATCAATTGAACCATTTGTACCAGGCTAATGTTTGCATAGCTAATCATCGTCGAGTAGCCATTCACGAAAATCACCTTACACATACTTTTCCGACAGATCCCAATGGCCGCCATACCACTGCATTGTAATTTTTGTTTTTTTTGCCAAACGAATTTGTATCAGTATTGCATTTGAATTTTTGGAAAGTATTCGACAAAATGTGACCGTTATTTTTTTTTCCCATACTTCTAGTAGGGGGAAAATGTGCTGCCATACTAGTTTATTTGACAAGTTTCAAAGATACGACTGTAAAATCATTTTCTACATCATGGCATAAATTGTACTTTAAAAAAAATTATTATAGATTGTAACCATGGGGCGGACGACTGCTGGACTTGAGGTAAAAGTTAAACAAAAAAAAATTTTTGTCGATTTGTACCAGTATGGCATTTGGATTTTTGGTAATTATACGATACGATGTGACCATTATTATATTTGTCATACTTCTAGTAGAGGAAAAAAGTGGCTCCATACTGGTTCAAATCATTCGAATTACGAATAAAATCTTAGGATTTTGAAAGAATATTGTTCACATTCGCCACCTACCACAGGTATGGTAGTATGTATTTCATGGGATAAAATACGACTGAAAACGGTCTTTAACATATCCCCACAGAAAGTTGATCAGCAGCTCTGGAATGGCCAATTAAAGTCTACAAAAATACGGTTATCAAACTAAGTGTGAAAAAGATCGAGAGATTCATGGCTGGTGTGACATGTTGCTCCATCCGACTGGTACCAAAGCTTCTCCAGGACGTCTACTTGCATTCAATAAAAATAATTCAACATTCTCTGTAGCACACTCATCTTCATTTTAAAAGCTGACCGCATCGGCCATTCAAATGAAATTGTTTTTCACAAATAATCGGAAGTTGCACTTTTTTCAATAAAGCAACAATTATTCAAAACTATTCAGCGGTTAGTTTTAAAAGCAATTTCAAAAAGACACTATCAGATGGCCCACCCTATATAAACTTATTAAACGCTTATTCACATTAATTTATTCTTATAGGTGTAATAGCGATCCATGCTTCCCTCATTACAAATACCACAAACCCAATGATTGCATTTGCACATGCAATCCAATCAGGTCCTACATATTTTGACCAGTCTGCATAGCAAATAGAACATGGATCTTTTGATTTTTTGTCATTTGTTCTGGTAGAACGTTCAATACCGGATGGTCCTGGATGTGGTTGTGGTTCAGATAACACTTTTAGTTGGGTTTTATTCATAGCTGATTTCCAAGTCTTTTTCCCATCATCTTGCTGGTTAGGTTAAACTTCTTCCATTTCGATAGCTGGATTTTCTGGTAGGGTCTGATCTTCACCTTTGTTAGTGCAAAGCCCCATTTGCTGACCGTCGTCAGAGTGTGTTTCAGTAACTGCTCTTCCTCTTGGGTAAATACACTCGGATGATCTATTGTCTTGGTGTGCCTTCCAACCAACCTATTTTGGAGGGTTCCACGAGAGATTTTGAATCGGCGACTCGCCTGGGCTTGAAACATCCCTCCTCTTATGGCAGCTAACGATTGTTCTAATTGCTGGGGGTGTAGTTACCGTATGTACGGCCCCCAATTTTCTTAATGTAGTGGCGCGGCATTTTTCTAATAGTTTAAACATGTAATAAAGAAAGGAACCTGAAAAAACCGCGAAAAAAAATGAAAGGAATAAAAAATAATTTTCAAAAGAACAAAACGAATAACTGCCAAAGTTACCCCAGTGCCAAAGTAACCCCGTTTTACGTTAATTCAGGAAATCATGGAAACAATTGAATAAAATCAAGAATATACTTTCATTTAAAATATATATCATCTTTAAAATATTAAATTATCAGTATAACTATAAATGCAAAATGATCCTTAAATAAATGAGATTCCATATACCTCTTCTTCAACAAGTCTTGCTTTTAGCACTAGGTGTTTCATTAGGCCAAGACCACCTTCCCGACAACGAAGGCCTGTAGTTATAATTGTAAAGATTCGATTTTACAAAGTTGGTTTTATCATTTGGTTCCGGATATAGAGTAGCTAAATTATTCTTATAAGCATAATCCATTATACGAGCAGCTATTTTAACAGAACAATCCTGAATATGATCTAAAGGTGGAAACAAACTTCCCACTGCCAAGTCCTCTTCCAATACATTTTCTGCTACAGTTTCTGCAGCAATCATGAAGTATTCATCTGGAATATGATGCACCTGTGCGAGAACTACTCCTAGTGCAACTCCAGGAAAAATATAGGAGTTGTTTCCTTGACCTGTTTTGTAAGTTCTTCCTTTATAGTTAACTTCTGGAAAAGGAGAACCACTGCAATAGATAACACGACCTTCAGTATGTTCAAAAGCATCTTGTGGTGTACACTCTGCTTTGGTAGTCGGATTGCTCAGTGCAAATATCAAAGGTCGGTCATTATAGGACCCCATAGCTTTCAAAATTTGTGGAGTGAACGCTCCACCTTGGGCAGATGCTCCAACAAGGAAGGATGGTTTTATTTCATTTATAATTTTGAGTAAATCCTTCTCCGGACTATGTTCTTTAGCATAATTAATCTGGTGTCCGATGAGATCTTTCCTTTCTGTAGTCACTAAACCTTGAACATCTATCAAGTAAATTCTTTTTCTAGCTTCTTCTTTGCTCATACCTTCTCTCACCATAAATTCAGCAAGCAGATCTGCAATCCCTATAGCGGCTGTACCGGCTCCAAAAAACAGAATCTTATGATCGGAAACTTTTTTTTTCGTTATCTTATTCGAAGCAAGCACACCTGCCAAACTAACGGCAGCTGTACCCTGAATATCGTCATTGAAAGTGCAATACTTATTTCTGTACCTTTTCAGTAATCTAGCGGCGTTAGCAGTTCCGAAATCCTCGAATTGAATCAGGGTATCTTGTCCGTATCTCTTAACTATAGCTGCCATGAATTCATCAATGAATTCGTCATATAGTTGTCCTCTCACACGAGTTTGTCGAAGTCCAACGTAATGACGATCTTCTAGAAGGTCTTTGTTATCTGTTCCAACATCCAGGCATATGGGTAAACAGTGGTGAGGCTTGAAACCAGCTAATGCCGTATAGAGTGCCAGCTTTCCTATAGGAATTCCCATCCCATAAGAACCAAGATCACCAAGACCTAATATTCTTTCACCATCTGTGAAAACCACTGCGTGAATATCTGGTTCTTGCCAGTTTCGAAGGATATCATATATGTGACCCTTGTCGTAAATCGTGATGAAGAGGCCATGAGGTCTTCTATATATTAAACCAAATTTTAAGCAAGCCAAACCAACGGTGGGAGTGTAAACAATGGGAAGCATCTCTTCTATATTTTCGCTTACTAGTTTGAAAAATAACTTCTCGTTTCGGTCCCTCAACTCGGTTAAATAAAGGTATTTATTAATTGGTTCGTGGTAGGCATCGATAGCTGCTTTACAGTTTGCCACTTGTTCTTCTTGGGTTCTCTGTGCAGCTGGTTGAAGTCCATGAATGCCCAAAGCCTGACGTTCTTCCAATGTGAAGGCCAAACCTTTATTCAGACGTGCATTTTTCAAATGTTCCATGCCGGTGATGTGAGCGAAGCTAATGACGTCGCCTATTTGATCGAGGGAAGCATGATGAACTTGTCGGAAATTATGATAGAGGTTAAATTCATTTCGACGTATGGTGAGGAATCTGGCGATTCGTGAAATATGATGTTTCATTGGATCCTCGAATGTTGTCACATTTGACGTATAATGAATGACATGCAATTTACATAGACTACGATGAACGAACTAGATGATAATATTTTAGTCCAGTCAATGACGGTAAAAAAAAGTATAAACTGTGTATTTATCCCATACAGCCCCGATTTGTATGAAAATTTGGATTTAGGTTCTACTCACCATCTATTTCAAAATGTACCCTGTACCGGGGTTTGCTTTCTCTCTGCGGTGGATGCCACCCCTTCTTGGGATTGAAAAATTTTTCATTGAAAATAAGTACGGAAATCGATGAATTGGCTAATTCTAAACAACTTTTGTTCCATGAAATTTTTTTTTAAGTCAATACTTTTCGACTTATTCGCGACGGAAATTGTCTGATTTCAGGCAAAAAAACCACGTTTTCAGATTGTTTTTCGCGAATAACTGGAAAATATGCATTTAATCGAAAAACCTGTAGGGAGCAAAATTAGAGCTTTAAAAAGATGTATTCTGACTCAATACAAACGGAATTATTTCTTGTATTTACCACTATGTGTATTCATCAATATACAAATATACATATTCTAATTTCTACAAAAATTTGCTTTTGCTTTTTTCCTCATAACTCGCTCAGTTTTCAAGCAATCAAGTCCTTTAAAAAAGCATTTTCTAGGTTTTTTAAGAGTTAAGAGCTCATTTGAATAATTTTTTTTTCAGATCTTATTTTTCAAAGGGTTCATCTAAAAGGGCTCAAAAAAGATACTTTGTACGAAC
Organism: Cynegetis impunctata; assembly: GCA_030704885.1. Lineage (NCBI taxonomy): Eukaryota > Metazoa > Arthropoda > Insecta > Coleoptera > Coccinellidae > Cynegetis > Cynegetis impunctata. Next base: position 84,039 of record JARQZK010005249.1, on the reverse strand, counting down.
ACACGCAAGTTTTAAATAGCCATATCTTACTCAATTTTCATCCTATAAAAAAAATAAGACGCTGAAATTTTCAAATAAGAAAAAAATACAATTCCGTACTCTACAGAATTTTGCGCATCATTAATAGTTTTTGAGTTATTTTGCAGAAAAGACGATTTTTCGCTAAATTACGAAAATGATTTTCTCTCTTCAAACTCAATTGTTTTCAAAAAGAAGTACTTTAAGCAGTTCAAACACTAAAGAAACTCAATATAAAAACATAAATGAAGTGAATTGTAAAGAGGCAATTTTTTTCAAATGGGGTGGAAGAGAGAATGAGACTTTCACTATTTTTTCCAACGACAAAATAGGAATCGACATTATTCTCTTCATAATTCGCTTAGTTTTGATGCTAGGAACTTTCATGAAGAATAAGAATAAAGATTTTTCGAAGGACTTTAAAAAAAGTTTTATGAGTTGTCCCCGAAAAATGCACTCGTTTTTGGTAATTGTACGTAGAAACTTTCCATTTTGGCGATTGAAAATACCAGTCAACTTTCAACAAGCAATAATTCCGTTTGTATTGGGTCTGCATACATCATAAATACAAGATTTTCTTTGTTTTTTATAAGCTATAAATTTGTTCTCTACCATTTTTTTGACTGAATACATTGTTTTCCAGTTATTCGCGAAAAAGTATCTGAAAACGAGTTTTTTTTTGCCTGAAAACCGTCAATTTCACCCGCGCCCGCGAATATGTGGAAAAGTATGACTCATTCAACAAAAGTTTCTTAGATGTAGTCTATGTATCGATTTCCGCACTTATTTTCAATGAAAATTTTTCATACCCAAGAAGGAGTGGCATCCACCCCCAGGGAAAATCAACCCCCGGAACAGGTTTAGACAGTTTCATTATGAGTTCAGCTATTAATGTGAGGACTCAATTTTTGATGAATAAGGGCTTACAGTGAGTTTTTGAGTTCACACCTTCCAAGGCTCTGATAGCTTCCTTTTGTACAACAAACACTTCCTGCATATAACAAGAAGTGCCCCACAATTCCAGACCACAAAGCGGTCTTGAGTGAAATAATGCATGATAAGCTAATAAAGCTGCACTATGGCTTATAATTTGCCGAACTCGGCGTATTGCATATATTGCACTATGTAATTTGTTTTTTAATATAGAACATTGATCTTTCCACAAAAGCCTACTGTCAATATTCATCCCAAGAAACTTTGCACAACCAGAAGGCATTTTCCTAGATGTAGTAAAGACAACTGTTTGCGATTTATCTTTATTCAAATAAAGTTTATTGGTATTGAACCAACTAACTATCTCTTCCTCTATCTGTGTTGTCCTCATTTTCAGGTTCTTCACATATTTATCTCTTATAGTAAGTGTTGTGTCATCCGCATATAAGACTGTGTGATAATGTGCATTTACAGGCAAGTCATTCATGAACACTATAAACAAAAGGGGAAAAGGGGACCTAGTACAGAGCCTTGAGGTACTCCCTGCTTAGTATCAATCATGGAGCTTACCTGCCGATTATGAACTACGACCTGTTTTCTATTCTCTAAGTAGGAACTAAAAAGGCTCATTGCAACACTTCTAACTCCATAGTACTCTAATTTTTCCAGACAGAGGTTATGATACATGTAATCAAAAGCCTTGGATAAATCACAAAACTTAACGGATGTCATCTGGTGGTCTTCAAAACCATCCAAAATGAAATCATACAGAGACTTAATGCCATCAATAGTGCTTTTGTTCTTCCTAAAACCAAACTGGTCTTCAGATATATAATTATTTTTTTCTAGAAATGATTCTAGTTGATCTGCTATGATCATTTCTAGCAACTTCGAGAAGATTGGGAGAACTGAAACTGGCCTATAATCGTTAGGATCTTCTACGTGTTCATTCTTGAATATTGGACAGATTTTGGCAATTTTCATTCTTTTTGGGAAAATTCCTTGTTCAAGGCATGAATTGATGATGTACGTCAATGGTTTCACAATTTCATTACCCACCATTTTGACCAAATTTGCACTGATGTTGTATATATCCATAGTTGTTTTATTTTTCATTCTTTGGATGTAGCAAAATATTTCATATTCAGAAATTGCCCTCAAGTGGAGCGAATATGGCATCTTGATATTAATTTGTTTTAAATAACTATATAAATTTTTTGATGTGGCTTGTATATCCTCAGTTATGTTTCGTCCCATATTAACCGAGAAAGATGGTAATTAGAATCTTAATCCAATTTTTATGAAAATCGGTGCTGTATGGGATAAATACACGGAAAAATGGTGATTGACTGGACTATTTAGAATGTTCATCGAAGGTATTACAGCAGTGGTTTTTTTTTTTAGAATTGCATATAGGCTGTTTCTGAAGTAAAACAAAAACTCTTGAGCAGTAGAGCTTCATCACTAAAGTCGTATTTTTCGCACAAAATGTGAAATTATATTTTTTTTAAATCACTTTTAAACAGCAAACCTATTTGAAAAGTAGAAAATAATTTATTCAATAAAAAAATATTTGGAAAGTGCGTTGTGGTTGGGGAAAAAAATTGAAACTAACGAACGAACGTTTCTCAAAATCAACTCAATCCAAGCATCAAATTTCAATCCTTTATTGTGAAAAAAAATTATATTCTTACGCGCCATTAAAAAAACACTGATTTCGCACACTTAATACAAAATTAACTATTTCACCACTAGTGATTCGTGATGAATAAATTAGTCACTGAGTCATTTCATACAAGAGGAAACATCTCAAAGTGGATAATTGGAAGCATTATAATCAACGTTTCGAACTTAATCCGCCCCTGTACTTCCCATTCAATTTTTTCGACTGCGAATGACTGGCTCCAATTTCAGTATATATTTTTTTGAACATGTATGTGCAACCATTTTTATTTGAAGTAGACTTCATCTTCAAACACAATAGGCCATGGACGTCCGTCTGAAAAGAAGTCAGTCTCTCATTAGTCCTACCTTCGACTGGCAATAATGGCTGTAAAGTGAATTCGACAAGTCATCGTTGCTCTATATGTTTAATTATTTGGCGTGAAATTAGTTTTTCCGCACTGATGTTTCATATTATATGATTACGTGAGGATAACATTTTTTATTTTGACTAGTAATTTTATACTATAGTGTTTCTGGTAAAAATACATGTTTTATGTACATATATAAATATATATATATATATATATATATATATATATATATATATATATATATATATATATATATATATATATCAAAATGAGCATGCAGTAAATGTACTTTTAATAACATCCTGGTTTTGAGATTTTCCAAAATATTTTCAACTAGCTTTTGGTAGTTTTCAGCTTTATTACAATCTGAAAATCCAGAGAATACTGCTTTAAAACTGCTCCAACTTGCTTTTTGAACCCTATTAAGCAAGATTAAGAAATTTTTCATCGGCAAAAATCCGTCTAACTTGCGGACCAATAGAAACTGCAACTTTGACCTTTGCTTCTGACAATGACCACAATCATGTTTTTTCAAATATTCAAAAGCAAACTCTATATAGGAGAAAGGTATTTTCTCTTCGTTTTGGTGCATAATTAACCGGAAAATCATAAAATAAACTTTAGGACAAAGAACGAAATTTTTTTTGTCGAGTCGTGTTATATATACTCAATTAAATAGCATATCAGTATATATATATATATATATATATATATATATATATATATATATATATATATTTATTTATTTATATATGAGGAGCAGACTTGCAAATTCCATTTTGTCCATATTTTCTATATTTGAGGTAAAGGTGGCGCTGCATTCTTTGGGTTAAGCTCTACCTTTTTTATAAGCATATGGACCGTCAAAGTGCAGTAAATCCCTGTGTAATTAAATAGAATAAACTGCCTAGACAAACAAACTGAATTAAGTCCAATCGTACTGTACACTCAAAATGCATTTTGTACAAAAACATTGAAGTCTTTGCTCGAAAAGTTTTAACAAACGATAATAAAGTAGATTCTAATAAAGAGCAAGTGATGAATACAAAATCATGTGTGTCTACTGACGACAACGTCTTCTTGTAAAAAGTGTTTTTTTTTAACAATGAAATAATTTTTCAGTTTTGGTCTTGGTATTCATATACAAATTTTGTTTCAAAATAATATTTTAATAGTAAAGTTTTATAAAAATACTATAGTTTTTTCAGTTTATTTTAATTATGACAATATAGATCGCGTTTTTACCACTAAAGACTAGCAAAGTGCTTTATGTCCAACCTTTTCTCTGATTTTTTTCAGTTGTTTTTTGACTTTCTCGTACGAAAGTTGGAGCTGAAGATTTTCACAATTTATGACTCTAAAATATACCTAGTATTTTTTTTGGCTGAAGATTAGTTTCTTTGTGACTGTTTTTTGCTTCCCCTGAAACATTGTAAAAATGGACAAAATGCAATTTGCAAGTCTGCTCCTCATATATATATATATATATATATATATATATATATATATATATATATATATATATATATATATATATATATATATATATATATAATCTCTTGATAATTATTAGCAATAACAGGCTGGTTGAAACTTAAAAACTCGATTTTATTAAAAAGTTGACGTTTCACTACGACATTTGTAGTTATTCAAAACTTTGAAAAAATTGAAATTTCTTTGACATTTATTGATTTGAAAAAATTTGAACAGAACAAAGACTGCTTTGTTCCGTTAAAAATTTTTTCGGATGTGGCTCTTCTTTGTTATTTATTATGTGCTATTCAGTCTAATATTAACATTCAAAATTGTTATTATTAGAAGGCAAGGGAAACTACAGAAACCTTTACCCACGTTATGTTCGAAAATAATAATAATAGGGTACTATTTATCCAACAGCAAAGAAATTAGTCGCTGGAAAATATTAAAACAGTAGAGTAGAATTATCGGTATAGAACGCTTATATGGAAGCAGCCGTTGACACGTGTTTCGGACTCTTTGGTCCTCATCAGAACGGCGTAGCTAAGTTTTGGATTGAAAATTTGGAGATGAAAATAGTTTAATAAACAATTCAAATAAATAATTAAATATTGCAAGCTGAAAATATGGCAATGATCCCAAACTTAAGCTGAGAGTTTCAAACATTGTTCTAGTTTGTGAGTACCTTTTTTTATTTTGAAAAATTTGAAATTCTAAATAAAAATTTCATTAAAAACGGCTACTTCCATATAAACGAACTATACCGATAATTTTTGCTCTACTTGTTTAATATTTTCCCGCAACTAATTTTTTTTTTTATTGTTAATTTACTCTTTCTGAGATCTCGCGGATGGAATTAATCGCCTCCGTGGCAAAGTTTGACCAAATCTCCCAAACCGGAGAGTTCAAACAATAAACCACAAATAAGTGATTATCTTCCATAACAGAGGATTTTGTTTATTAAACTATTTTTATCTCCAAATTTTCAATCCAATACTTAGCTACGCCGTTCTGATGAGGACCAAAGAGTCCGAAACACGTGTCAACGGCTGCTTCCATATAAGCGTTCTATACCGATAATTCTACTCTATTGTTTTAATATTTTCCCGCGACTAATTTCTTTGCTGTTAGATGAATAGTACCCTATTATTATTATTTTCGAACATTACGTGGGTAAAGGTTTCTGTAGTGTCCCTTGCCTTCTAATAATAACAATTTTGAATGTTAATATTAGACTGAATAGCACATAATAAATAACAAAGAACAGCCACATCCGAAAAACTTTTTAACGGAACAAAGCAGTCTTTGTTCTGTTCAAATTTTTTCAAATCAATAAATGTCAAAGAAATTTCAATTTTTTCAAAGTTTTGAATAACTACAAATGACGTAGTGAAACGTCAACTTTTTAATAAAATCGAGTTTTTAAGTTTCAACCAGCCTATTATTGCTAATAATTATCAAGAGATCAAAAATAAATCACAGGCAACAACAATTCAATTAAATAATTATATATATATATATATATATATATATATATATATATATATATATATATATATATATATATATATATATATATATATATATATATATATATATATATATATATATATATATATATATATATATATATATATATATATATATATATACTAATTCAATTGAGTATATAATATCTGACAATATAAATATCAATATTTAGAAATTAAATTGTATAAATTAAAAATGAAGATTATTAAAAACTATTCCGTAACGTAAACTGTTCATAATTCATAATGTATTATGTTCTAAGACCCATTAATAATATTGGAAAATTGAATTGAAGAGAAGAATTGTCATTGCTGTCAACTTGTATTTGAAGGATAACACTAATAAGTGCTTTCTTGTTCAACTTTTTTCAGAATTACTCGAAAAAATATTAGCAAGGTGTCATTCCATTTGCAACAGCATGAAAGAATAAAGTTCTGCTTGCAAAAATTGTAGAAGTTACTAAATGAAAAAAAAAGGGGTTTGGTGTTTTGTGAATACCTCAAAAACCAATTGAGAGTTTCGATATCTTAAAAGAAATTCTAAAAGAAGAGGAAATTTACTAAAAAAGTACTAACTCCTGGACCTGTAATATCAATATTAAACATTTTTTTGAAGGGGTAAAAATACGACCGAAAGCAGGTAATCTGACGAAAGTCACGCCCATTTAGGAAACTTCAACTATGATAATTATTTTACCATATTAAATATGAAAATTAAAGAATTTAAAAATTCAGGCACTTCCTGGATAATAAGGCTGCAAAAAAATTTTATTGCAATTGTTCAATTGAGTACTTATGCAATATTAATTGATAACTGTTTGCTGCTTCAACATGAGCATTGCAAATGATATACCTATTAAACTATGAATCTGGAATTTCCTTCCGTTTTTAAATCTAGTTTTGAAAGTCTTCAGAATAGAACCCCTTTGAAAAAAACAAAAAAATTTCAATTATTCAGTTTTTTATAATTTAAGTAGTTTCAAAATTAACTTTAATTAATCATAAAATTTATTTTTCAATTCTCTTGTATGCAACCGAATTTTTTTTCCGCAAATTGTGGGTAAAAAATCTGAACAATTAAAATTTTTCAATTTTTTCAACGGGGATCTATTCTGAAGCCTTTAAAATTGGGGATCCTTGGTTGAAGAGTTATCACATTTGAAATGTTCATGTTCAAGCGGCAAAAAATGATCAATTGACTATCACATACAATTATTTATGTAATAGTCAATTGATCATTTTTTGCTGCTTGAACATTTAGAATTTATATATATATATATATATATTTATATATATATATATATATATATATATATATATATATATATATATTTATATATATATATATATATATATATATATATATATATATATATATATATATATATATATATGTATATATGTATATATATATATATATATATATATATATATATATATATATATATATATATATATATATATATATATAAAATATATATTTATATATATATATATATATATATATATATATATTTATTCATTTAATAAAATAATTTATACCATAATTAATGAAATAACTCTATGTGAATGAATTTGAATACAATGCAAGACAAATATTTATGAAATTCTATAATAGATACGACGAAAATGAAAATTGTCAAAAGATTTTCAGATATTTTGTTGAAATATATGAATCAAGGAACTCAAACTTGGATATATAGTTAAAAATTAGTCGCCAACGAATATACATCTTCAGAGTATAAAAGTTGCTAGTTATAATGACAAAGTACATAACTTCAATAAAGTACATAAGTTTAATGTCAAGGTGAATTCCTGAAAAGGAATATGAATGTTATTGAAAAGAACATGTATGGAAATATAAAAGAAATAATAAAACCTCAAATAAATAGGTAGTTAAATTAAGAAAATTATCCAGAGTATGAGGAGCAGCCGTCGAGTCGGTCATACCTAGGAGTGCGCAGAGGTAGAATTATAATTACAAGTTTCCTTCCAGATTAACATAGGAGGTTGAGAGTTTATATGTAGAAAAGAGCAAAGATGAGGGGAAAATGCGACAACAGTGACGGAACTCTGCTCCCCAGGCGTTCCTCTAGTAGGGTTTATATAAATTTTGAATTTATTTGGCCGTTACTTGGTTAAACACCATAACAATAGTATTAGAAAAACACATGTTTGATTTTAGCGGTTATTATATTGACTCTATGATACGGCGTTTCACCACACGGTTGCTTCTTTGGATAGAATCAAATACTGAAATCTTGGTAACTTAGTTTTACAGAAAATTTTCAGTATCTAGTAAAAAACGATTACAAAAAGAAATTTAATTAGGGTGGAGGGTAGGTAATCCTTCCAGAAATCTTGCTCAAACTATGTCTGGTATTAAATATATTCTGGAGTGGAGAATGATTTAAGTCAATTTGTCTTTCAGTAACAGATCAGAATTCTTACACCTGTTAATTTCTAAGACTTCCCAAAAGTTCAATTTCAATCCTCTATTCCGTCTATGTAAAATATGGAAATCTTTATTAAATGAATGATTCTCATCTAGCAAATGGTTGGAATTATTAGAATATCTCTTATTGTTTAAAAAGCAGCGCTCATGTTGTTCAATTATTTTTCCGAAATTTCTGTGTGTTCTACCTATATAAATTTTGTTACAATCACCACATGATAATTTATAAACACCCGATTGTGAGAGTTTATCCGTTTTTGATTTATTGTTTTTTATAAATTGGCCTGAAGAATTGTTTTTACGGTAAGCGATATTGAAATTATAATGTAAACTTTCTTGTTGAAATAATTTTTCCCTAGGTACTAGAATTTTATTTGAAACTAAGATACCAAGATTTCAGTATTTCATTCTATCCGAAGAAGCCACCGTGAGGTGAAACGCCGCTTCATAGTGCCAAATACAATAACGGTTGAAATCAAACATGTGATTTTCTGATAATATAGGATTTATGAACTTTATCCTGGTATTAATTTATTAAAAAGCAATAGAAATTAAAAATTAGAAGATCTTCTGAATAGATAAATCTCTCAGGATTTTTATTCAATGCCAAAGATATCTCTTCAAAATTTGAAAGTTCAGGAGTTTATAGGTCAATTTGTCCTGTATATAAAGGAGTGTATATAGGTCAGACTGGTCGATCGTTCAAGACAAGATTTAAAGAACACCAACAATCTTTTTTGAAAAAATAAAACGGATTCAACGTTTTCAAATAATTGCCGTGAAAACCACCTGTCATTTCCACAAATAGATAATTTTCAAATTATACACAAATTACCGAAAGGAACCAAACTTACTTACTTAGAATCATTAGAAATTTTTAAACTCAATCATAATGCAAAAGATATCTTGCTGAACGACCAGATTGACTTGATATATTCTCCTATATTCAGTGTATTCAAACAATAATGATATTTCTAAGAACATTTTATAGTACCAATTCGTATTCGGAGACACACGAATTGCGGTCAAAATTTGAAGCAGGTAGAAGGGTACTTAGGTGGTTGTTTGGAGACACACGAATTGCGGTCAAAATTTGAATCAGGTAAAAGGGTACTTAGGTGGTTGTTTTCGACGACTGAATTGCTTGGATGGTTAATCTTTTTATCTTAAATCTCTATACATATCATGTATTAGGCGGTTAACCAGAAATATGGTGAAAATTGGCCTAACGATGTTGTTGACAAAAATTCAAAGAAAAGTAAAATGATAATCTGTCTCAAAGGGAAGGGGTGACGTATAAATTTAAGGTAATCACCAAAACATTTTAGTTTGTCTCTGAAATTTATAGAGACAGTATGGAATTACAACATATGTTGAGCGAGCGTGGAAATCCTTCGGAAGTATCGAGATTTAAAAAAATCTGGTGAAGTGGTGTGGTGTTGTACCAACAAAACGTGTAGTGCAAAAGTGTATACTTTGAACTCTATATTTTCAAAAAAATTTTCAGAAGCCAAAATAACCGGTTGTCGTTTTCATCTTGCTCAGTCTTGGTAAGTTTTATTACATATTATGATGTATACTTATGAAATAATTATTGTTTTGAATTATTATTAGGTGGCGCAAAATACAAAATCTTGGTTTAAGTTCAGAATATAAGAACATAGATTCCGAAATAGGACAATGGCTAAAACACGTCTTTGGATTAACTTTCCTTTCACCAGAGGAAGTGGGAGATTGTTTTGTAGAAGATTTTATGTCAGATAAACCTACTGGAGACGATAGAATTGACAAATTTGTCGATTATTTAGTGGAAACTTACATCGATGAAGATTCGAAAGTTTAGCAGAACCTGCAGCTTTCCGCACCCCAACATCAATCTTTTTATAGAAACGTTAAAAAGCATTCAAACAGATAATTATATTAAAATAAATTCTGTTATTGATAATAAAGCGAGATTTGTGCGAAAAAATGTATTAGATAAACAAGAGTTCATTAACAACAAAATTGGTCAGTACAATAAAAAAGATATTAGTAGGTATAATTTTGTAAAATGTGTTAGTTATAAGTTTAGTGAAGTAGTTTTATGATGTATATGCATGTATATGTAGTCTGTAGTATTGTATAATTTCTATGTTTTGTATATTATATATCTTTATAAAAATTAGAGCTTTTACTTTCAATTTACCCTCTTGCCCCTAAATAAGTTTCTGGCCGCAGTTCGGTTGGAGATTAGGACTCCTCAGGTAGGCACAAAAATTTTGACCGCAATTCAGTCACTCTCGCAAAATCGACCGCAATTCGTGTGCACCGATGTATTCAGTTCCTAACTCAATCTACCCGATGATGGTCTAGTGACCGAAATTGCAATCGCAGTGTTATATTTTTCAAAGTATTTTTGTGATAATAAACGTAGTAAATTCAAGTTTTGTTTTTGTTCAGATCTTTTGAATACAAATTTTACTTTTCTATTCATAAATCACAACCTAGACGAACATTCAGAATCGATAATCTAGTTTTGAGAAGAAGAGCGACGCGAGGACCCTTTCACGACCTCATTTATATTCAAATTCTGTCGGGATATATCACTTAAGAATAACGGGAGACGTGGGCGCGGCTGATATAACCCCGTCGTGTATATAGGGGGTACGGTTTACAAAGTTCGGTTTATATCCGGCTTAAGTTAAAACCATTAGGCCACACTAGGATGCATACTAAGCGTTCGACAAACCAGAAAAGCTATAGGTGTTGCGAGTTTGAGGTTTGGAATGGGGATATAGGGATCTATTCCGCAAATCGTTTCAAATTTTTCAATATAATCCAAAATGAATTGGATGAGTATTTCATCAAACGAGAAGGGGAAAATAAATTACCTAAAAAAATAACTTACAAAAAATTCGGAAAAAACAACTAGCTTATTAATTTCTATATTATATTACATTACATATATGCACTGGATTAAGATAACTTTAATTTTCTGATTTATTTAATAAAATCAAATCACATCAAAATATTGTTTGTCTTGAAATCATACACTTTTTTCAAATATCTCCAAGACAGAGTGTTTATATTTTAATACGAAAAACACTCCAAACACTATCCAATTCGACATGAATGGAGCAAATATTGTATCCACTCGAACCACAAAATTTTTGGGTATACATGTAGATTAAAGTTTACGTTTTACGGATCATATCGATAGCCTCAGTAAAAAATTGAATAAATCAAGATTTCCAATTTCACGTCTGAAGTTCTCAATGCCAACTGAGTCTTTGTTCACAGTATACTACAGTCTTGTATACAGTCATATGTCCTACAATGTCGTTCTCTGGGGAAATTCTGTAAACAGTGGAAGAATTTTCACAGCACAGAAGAGAATAATTCGAACTATGTTCGGGTTATCTTCGCAGGAATCGTGTAGGCCATGCTTTATTTTTCACAAGATTCTGACTTTTCCATGTTTGTACATATTAAAATGTCTAATCCTCATCAAGGAGAATTACCCGAAGTTTGTGAGGAATTCACATTACCACGATTATCCTACCAGGAATGGTAATCTTTTGTATATCCCGAGACATAGTACAACAAAATTCGAGCGATCTCCCACATATCAGGGGATAAAATTCTTCAACCATTTGCCAGAGAGTATAAGAAACCTTAATAAAATTAGGTTCAAGAGCAGAGTGAAGTCAATACTTTCTTCCAGGGGCTACTATAGTATTGAGGAGTTCATGTCTGACTATAACGTTAATCAATTTGTTTGATGGTTTGAGTGTAGTGTTATTTTTGTTTTGTGTGTGTACTATATACAAATTTGTATGTCCTATATACAACTTGACTTGTCCAATATATATTTGTCGATGTCTGAATGGATCAATAAAATTATTATTATTATTATTATTTATTGACAATGCGAAAAATATAGGAAATAAACAATGTAAAACATAAAAATAAACACACATCAATCAAAATATATTCAAACTAAACAATGTAATATCTAGAAATAAAAATCACACCACATTTCTATACAAAACATATACAAACTTTACAATAGAACCAAGAGTGTCAAATCCTCCTCAATCGAATCGAAGCTGCTGCTTCTGTAATGGCGAAACAGGCCGATGATAAATTTTTAGCTAAGACATGCACATCCTGTGGAAATTTGAGATTATTGTCGATAAAGAGGCCTAAAAATCTGACAAAATCAACTATTTTAATGGCATGGTTTTGAAGGAATAGATCCTGGAAGTTATCTCTATAAAACAAGGCGACGGTTTTATCTACGTTGAAGCAAAGTAAGTTTGCATCACACCAGGACTTGATCAATCCAAGTTCTCATTTCAGAGTGCAGCGTCGCAGAATCAGGATTGTTCCAAGTAGTACCCGTATCATCCGCAAAAAGCGTAATTCCTCCACGGATCTTCAGATACATATTGTCATTCATAAATAACAAGAAGAGGACAGGACCTAAAAAAAGTCACGATCATTTTATAAAGCACAGCTCACTATATACGTCTCAAATCCTCTAGTAAATTCAAAATTAATTTTAATTTTACTGCTTGCATAAATTATTGTATGAAATCTTCCTTCGAAAATTGAATATTGAGATTTAAATTTATATTTGTAAAACATTGTTGTACTTTCATAGTTAGAAACAAGTGATGCAGAATATATTATTGAAATCAAGCATAGTATTTTTGGTTGTATAGTAATTTTGTTCATAAAATCTAGTTTTTATCTGATAAGATATCACAGTGTATGAGTAATGCTAACAAATTCATCTGCAACACTTCAAATTAATTGGTAAGAATTATTATATATTCAATATTTGATATAGAAAGTCCTGTAGTGAATGGCGAGTTTCAAGGGAAATGTATTTTAATAAAATATTTATTCCAGAAATTCCCGTTGTATATATTAATCATAGTTACCTACACACAATTGCTTATAAAGAGTGAATTTCAAAAAATATGTGAATTTTCAAGGCATATATCGTTTATTCGAGGTTTCAGTGAAGAAAACAGAACTTATGTTTTATCAATAATAATTAGGCTCTTGCACCGTATATTATTAAACTAAGTTTAATGATAAACCGAGTTTAATTTGACATTTTCGCTTGTCAAATGTCAAATTAAACTCGTTTTATCATTAAATTTAGTTTAATAATTTACGGTTTAAGAGCCTATATATGATCTGGATTCTTGCTGAAGAAAGTAAAACAGCCAATATCTGAAATACAAGAATCTTGATTTGTAGGTATAATTTAAATCAAAATATTAGCAGTAAAGGCATCTGTTGTGATGAATAGATATGTTATATATATATATATATATATATATATATATATATATATATATATACAGTGCTTTCATGATGAAAAAAACAAATTCATTAAAAAATTATATTTCTATCTCATGTTAAAATACTCGTACAGGTCGATTAGTATTTTTCTTTGGGCATTTTTCACAATATAAATTTTGTATACAGGGTGTCTCATTCAAGAGCTATGGCTTTGTCATTAGTTTTTTTAAAGGTAATACCCTGTATATTATTTCACTTTACAATTCTACGATAAATTCTTATCACTTTTTGTGAACCTACCATATGCCTCAACTCGATGGATTGCCAGAAACGGAGATAGTGGGTAATGAGAGGTACGATATGAAAACACACAAATGTAATTACTAATTTAATTTTTACATATGTTCAATCTGTTGTCCGTTTACTTCGAGACATTTTTGAAGTCGATTCAATGTTTCCCGTTGCACATTTTCAATTACTTCTGGACTGATAAGTCTTATTTCCTGCCTGATTCTCTCTTTTAGATCATCAATATTATTTGGTCTATTCAAATAAACTTTAGACTTCAAATAACCCCATAAGAAAAAATCCAATAGGGTTATGTCCGGTGATCTTGGCGGCCACTCAATCAGACCTCTCCGTCCTATCCATCTGTTGGGAAAAGTTGCATCAAGAAATTGTCGAACAGCGATTGAATAGTGAGGAGGTGCCCCATCTTGTTGAAACCATATCTCGTTATTAGGTATGTCAGAATCTTGTGGGTTAGGAAACAAAACAGCTAAAGCCGGAATGAGTTCGAACTGGAGAAAGTTCAAGTAGTCCTCTCCGTTTAGTGTTCCTTCAAAAAAATAGGGACCAACTATACGATTTCGAACAATCGCTGCCCATGTATTAATTTTTTGAGGCCGCTGTGTGGCATTCTTGCATCCAATGAGGATTCTCGGTCGCCCAATACCTACAGTTTTGTCTGTTGACGTGGCCATTTAAAGTAAAGGTGGCTTCATCAGAAAAAATTATATTTGTAATGAAATTTAGATGTTGATTATGAATTTCAAGAATCTGCTCACAAAACTGTACTCTGCGGTCAAAATCGTCTTCTAATAATTCATGTACCAGCTTAATTTTATAGGGATGATACTTATTTACCTTAAGTATTTTATGCACGGACCCTACTGATAAATTGAAATTATTGGAAATTGTAGTAATGGATGTATGAGGGTTATCTTGGGTTTCTAGTAGAACGTTCAGCACTGTTTCTTCAGATACTCTCGGTGGTCTTCCTTTAGGTAAATCTCTAACGTGGCCGTATCTCCTGAATTTTGATTCAATTTTGCTGACTGTCGATCTAGTAATTGGCGGACGATCAGGATGATTTTCATTGAATAGATTGCAGACTTCTTCTTGTGAACGCACCCTATCTCCAAAACCAATCATCATAAGTACTTCAATACGTTCTCTCTCAAGTAATTGCATTTTCTGTAACAATGAAGTAGTGTAGTGCCTGGAGCGTTAAAAACGTGAAAACTGCGGACTATACAGCACCAGTGAATGAATTCAGATGGTACATGTGAAATTTCATTCTTCAGATTTAATGACAATGTTTACCTAAATTTTTTTTTGTACTTTTAATCCACATTTTAAATCTCCAGGTGCTCCACTATCTCCGTTATAATCTGGGAATCCATCAAGTTGAGGCATATGGTATGTTCACAAAAAGTGATAAGAATTTATCGTAGAATTGTAAAGTGAAATAATATACAGGGTATTACCTTTAAAAAAACTAATGACAAAGCCATAGCTCTTGAATGAGACACCCTGTATACAACATTTTTATTGCAAAAATTGCCCAAATAAAAATACTAATCGACATGACCGAGGATTTTAACATAAAATAGATACCTAATTTTTTAATTAATTTGTTCCTTTCATCATGAAAGCACTATATATATATATATATATATATATATATATATATATATATATATATATACACCTTGTTTCTCGCAAATTGGATGGTTAAAAATTAATTACGCCTTTGAGTTGAATTTTCTTGTCTTCATATATCGTTTGATCAGGTCTAAAGCTCCTTCTTAATTGTACAAAAAAATCGTTTGTAGAAAATCTGTTCATAATGTCAACACCCGACATAATACTGTGACAATGCCACAGCATTCCTCTGCCATGTTCGAGCGCTGCTTTACTTATAATTTAGTAAAGTACTACAACTCTTTTGTGTTCACTATGTCTATTTCTTCATTGTCTAGATATCGGCATACTCTTAGGGACTTCCTCTTGGCCAGGCAATGAAAATGATAATGATGATATGTATGTTACTATCTCTGTATTTGTGTTTCAGTATTTATTTTTCTTGTAGTGTTCTTATGATGTTTATTTTATTTTATAGCTAATTTACGTGTTAACCAGGTAGGTTAAGAGTTAAAGAGTAGCTTTAAGCTAATCTTCGCCTAACTGGGCAAATGCTGTGTATACACATTTGTGGAAATAAAGTCATTTTATTATTATTATTATATATGATTCCGCAAAAACTTCAGAGAAATTGAAGTACTCATTATAATAAAAAATTTAACTCAAGTAATAACTGATAAACAACATTTAAGGGCAGAATATATTAAATTCAATTTCTTTCATAAACAACATAAATTTAAACTCAACCCTAATTTAACAAACTCAAGCAAAAATAACTCAAATTCTTCGATAATATCCACTCAACTGATCACTCTTCTCTTTGATATATCAACTTAAAATACAGACTCAAAATTTTCAACACCATCGAAATCTTGGGGACATCCACCCAACCATGAATCACATTCACAATATGAATTTTTTCTAGAACAGATGGAATATTGAATGTATTCAAAATTACCAGTTATTTTTTTCTGAAGACAAATAATTAAAAGCCTATTCGATATATTACGTGGTTAAGAGTTTCTGCGGATTTTTACCATCTGATATAAGCAGACCTGACTGCTGATATTTTACTGAATTACACGTAATTAGTACCTGAAGACGGCCATAACCACAAAAAATTCAATGAAACATAGTTTTTTTTTATATTTAATTTTTCTAAAATTCAAATATTTAATTCATCAAGATTACCAAACTAATTTTGATGAATAAAAATTTTCAGGAAAAAAAACGAATTGGGCGACGAAGAATTTACTGTTGAATAAAGTCGGTTTTACAAACCTAAAATGGCCTGTTATAGATAATAAATCACTGTTATAATAATATTTCTATAATATGACTTCTTTCGATACAAAGAGTAAGGTAAAATGTATGCGTTTTTTGCAGATATGCTAATTGCTTCTGTGAACTTTCTCAATTTCTATGAGCTTTTGATATCCTAATATATGTATATTCTTCGATAACTCAATTTAAAAATGTAGCTCTATTAATTCCTCTGAAGTAATTTACATTTGAATAATGTACTTATTTATATATTTGAAATGTATTCAATTGAATGTATGTTCTCTAACAGATATCAAATGAATAGTTTCATAAATAATAATAAAAAAAAAATTGAAAAAGTAAATAGCTTCACATATTTAGGAGTGGATATAGATAATAGTGTTAGTCAAGAAAGGGATATTGAAAATAGAATAGAAAAAGGAAATAAATTATTTTTTGCTCTAAACAGAAAATTTTTGAGGAAAAAGGAAAAAAAGGAAAAAACCAAGATGACAGTGTACAAGATCGTTGGATTGACGTTTTGCTAACAAGTAGACTATATAAAGTGAGAGTAGGTGACGCTTTTTTACGGGAAAGGATAGTGGAAAGTGGAGTGCCACAGGGATCTGTCCTGGGACCGTTATTATTTGCGGTCTACACCAGTGATATTCCTTATTTTATTTCAAGCAAAATATCCTTGTACGCCGATGACGCAAAAATTTACGCCAATCCTCTCACAAACCAGTTAACGCTTCAAGAGGACTTGGACTCTGTTTCTGCCTGGTGCTCTCAATGGTTACTTCCATTAAATTCAGAAAAGTGTGTCGTGCTCAGAATAGGAAAGAACAACCCACTCGCACCGTACCTTGTTGATGGTCAACCATTACTTTCGGTGTTCTCCTTCAACGACCTCGAAGTGATCGTAAACAGTACCTTAACTTGGTCCGATCATATTACATCGATCTGTAAGCGTGCGAACTCGAAGTTATTTTTTATTCGGAAGTGTTTCTCGCGAATCTCTTTTCGGTCGTTCTGTAGACTCTACACTACTTCTGTGGGACCTATTCTCGAGTACGCCGGTCCAGCGTCGTACCCCGACTTGGCTCGCGATAGGGCTCTTCTGGAAAACGTCCAGAGAAGGGCTACTCGTATGCCCTTTGGACTGAGAAGACCCTCATACGAAGAAAGACTTTATATGGCTCAATTAACTTCCTTCGAACTTCGCCGCCACCGTGGTGACCTGATTATCACATTTAAAATATTAAAATTCAATTTTGGAAATCTCGACATGATGTATACCGTTAATCGCGACGAACGTCTCAGAGGTCATCAGTTCAAGCTCAAGAAGGAAAACTTTTCTGCTAGGTCGAGACAAAACTTCCTACCAAATAGGATTTTCGACAGCTGGAATAATCTCAACGAAACCATTGTATCTGCTTCATCTACAAAACACATTTAAAAACGGACTGGACAAATTTCTATCGGGGTAGATAATGGTTATTTTCTCATTTTATAATATTGTATTTTCTTTTTATTTTGGTCTGTTGTAGAGATATTTTATTTTCATTTCTTTTTCAAATGTACATACTAGTAGGTTAATTATTCTGTAATTTCTCTATTTTTGGGCATAATAGGGACCTGTCCCTCTGCCCTTATCAATATGTAATAATAATAATAATAATAAGAGCATATTTAGACCGGTACTAACGTACGGTTGTGAAACATGGGTTACTACACATCAAAGGAGCAGAAGCAAATTACAGGCAATGGAAATGAAGTATCTTCGATGTGTAAAGGGTATAACAAGATTGGATAGATGGAAAAACGTTAGGAAAGAATTGGAGATAGAGTCAATGAAGGATTATGTTGGAGAAAGGCAGATGGGGCGGTGGGGCACTTGATGAGAATGGAAGAAGAGAGACCTGCGAGACAGATATGGGAGGCGAGGGTGGACAGCAGGAGAAAAAGAGGAAGACCTGAAATGACTTGGGACGATATAGTTGCAAAGGAAATTTTAAGAAGGGGGAAGAGCATCGTTGAAGCTAGAGCGTTAGCGGCAAACAGGGAAGAATGGAAGAAAATTATTAAGTTTAAATTGTAGATATAGAGTATTATGTTATTTTGAGACCCAAACACCGAAAGGTTTTATTGGGATTTAGATTATCTATAGAATATATATATATATATATATATATATATATATATATATATATATATATATATATATATATATATATATATATATATATATATATATATTTATATATATATATAAACTTTTGATATTCTAAATTAAAAAGTAAACCTCTCCTGCAAAAATCTCATGTTGTTTATAGTATACCCCGTAATAATTGTAATAAATTATATATAGGACAAACTTTTCAAAATTTAGAAGAAAGACTAAAAGCACACAAATATACCAAACCACAGCACTAATGAAACATAAAAACAATGAAAATCACACTTTCAACTTTAATAGCACGAAAATTTTAGAAATAGAAAAAGATCAAAAACGCAGAGAAATTTTAGAAATGTTACATATTCAAAAAAATTTAAATAAAGTCGTAAATGATAGTACAGATATCAAACATTTGAGTTCAATATACGCAGATATAATTCTTTAATTTTTCGAAGAATCAACATAATTCAAAAAAAACAAACTCTAACCATAACAACTCATCTTCTTAGACAAAATCTAAACATCTAGAATTTTCAATTTTTCTAAAAATAAAGTATAGTTTAGAACATGTGATCTCCAAAATTACAAGTAATGTCTTTTTAAAGACAACAATCAAATATTTTAAACCTATTTTGTACATAACGTGGGTGAAGGTTTCTGTGGTTCCCTTCCCATCTAATATCAACGGACCTGTCTGTTGATATTGGACTAAATAGCACGTAATTAATAACTGAAGACGGCCACAGCCGCAATGAGAAATTTTTGAAAACAAGATAAATAGTACCCTATTCTTTGACTTTTCAAAATCAAAATAATTTGAACCTATTTCGAACATTACGTGGGTAAAGGTTTCTGTGCTTTCCCTTAACATCTAATAATAACAAATTTGAATGTTAATATTGGACTGAATACCACGTAATAAATAACAAAGAACGGCCACAGCCGAAAAAAATTTTAGTGAGACATAGTAGTCTTTTTCTATTCAAATTTTTTCAAATCAATAAATGTCAAAGAAATTTCAATTTTTTCAAAAGTTTTGATGAAGCCACGAATGTCGTGGCGAAACGTCAACTTTTTAATAAAATCGAGTCTTTTGGGATTCAACAAGCCTGTTATTGCTAATAATTATCAAAAGATTAGAAATAGTTCACAGGCAACAACAATTCGAATGAAAAATTATATATATATATATATATATATATATATATATATATATATATATATATATATATATATATATATATATATATATATATATATATATAATAATTAATTTTATTTATTTTATATTTAAATGACCAAGTATTGTATCAGTCCAAAGATTCCATTTCATATTGTGCATTTTTTGATTTTTGACACGAGGAAAAAGTTTGACATGTCTTAAGCTTGACCCCTGTGGTCCACTCCATCTGTTGCCTGAGGATGCGAAGAAAATAACTTCGCGAAACTAGTAGCAATTGAATAAACATTCAAAACCTTTGGAGTTGTGAGAGTTGTGTTTTCTTTTCTAACTTATTAAAATATATATATATATATATATGAATCTGAGAAAGATTCCGGGGTTCAATCCGATTGTTTCGAAAGTTTTGTTGGGGCTGAGAAGCACCATTGGAAGAGTCTTGAGAAAAAATAACATAACACCGATATTTAAACCTCAGAAAACAATAGCCAATATACTCGGAAACCCGAAAGATAAAATCGGACTAGAAAACCACGGCGTCTACAGCATACCTTGTGCAGATTGCGGCCGAACATATATAGGACAAACGAACAGAAAAATATCAGCAAGAATCCAAGAACATAAAATTTGCGTCAGGAACAAACAAACAACATCAGCCCTATTTCAACATCACCAAGCAACCGGCCACCGAATCGATTTTGACCAATCAAGAGAAATAGCATCAATAGAAAACTACAGGGTCCGTACCATAAGAGAAGCCCTAGAAATAGAGAAATCAGGACATCTGAACAAACGATACGATGCTCTGAATATTCCACTAACTTGGAAAACAATTTAAAAAAACACGAAAACGCCTAGAACAACACAAGACGTGAAAGCAAACATCGACGAAGAAAATCGAAGCCAAGAAGTGAGGGGGCGGAGCCTATGCAGCGAACCGGCCAATCAGGAAACAGGACCAGCCAATGCCAATAAAACCCGGACACAAGCAGAGGCGAACAGTAGTTGCCGTCGAGTCACCAGACGTACAGCAGCACTTGAAAATGCCAAATGAGATTTTGGCGAAACGTCGTGAAACAAACGGTGCTTCTCAGCGCCAACAATACTTTCGAAACAATCGGATTGAACCCCGGAATCTTTCTCTGATTCATTCCACCATCCAAGAAAACATACGATATAACATATATATATATAAATATATATATATATATATATATATATATATATATATATATATATATATATATATATATATATATATATAATGAAGTGAACTAGGACATTTATTTGAAACTAATCAAACAAACCTCCTAGCGGAGCTGGTTATAAGAGTTCACGAAGCATCGAAATATCAACATCTACCCCAGACGGTAATTGTTCGAAATGTTAATTTGTTTATCACAATCGATGGAAATTGATAGACAGACTGTTTCGCCCTTATTGGGGCTCATCAGTATCATCCATCCACCGGGAGTGATAACCAAACCAACATTTCAAACGGTCATACCTATTTCTTCTAGTAACTCCATGACATATAAATATGACACAGCGCCACCAGTCGGAAACAATTGAACCACATCTTTCAGAATAGAAGAAAACATTTCGGCAACGAAACTCTTACGTCCTGACACCCGAAGGTGGTTACTATAATCGCTAAGCAAGAGTAAAGTTGATACATCCATTTTGATGTAATTCAACATTCACCCGCCGCAAGTAACAAGCGCTCCAATTTTATACCTTTTACAGGTAGCAATGAATGGAAAACAGAATTCTTCTTGTTAACGACACACGTTCGTGGCAATAAAATGAAGTGAACTAGGACTAACACGAAGAATTCTGTTTTCCATATATATATATATATATATATATATATATATATATATATATATATATATATATATATATATATATATATATATATATATATATATATATACATATATATATATATATATATATATATATATATATATATATATATATATATATATATATATATATAATAAAACCGGTCAAGTGCGAGTCGGACCGGCGCACGATAAGGGTTCCGTACCCCTTAAATATTTATTTTATTTTAATTTTATTATTTATTATTAAAGTAAAAACACATCTGAGAATTTTGTGAATATTTCAAGTGCCTACCTTTGCAATCATTGATATCGAGCAAAAATAGGCAAAAATTGAGTTTTTTGTATGGGTGCCCCCTTAAATATTTATTTTATTTCACTTTTATTATTTATTATTAAATAAAAATTCAACTGAGTATTTTGTGAATATTCCGAGTGGCTACCTGTTGCAATTATTGATATCGAGCAAAAATAGGCAAAAATAGGCAAAAATTGAGTTTTTTGTATGGGTTTCCCCTCAAATATTTATTTTATTTTACTTTTATTATTTATTATTAAAGTAAAAGTACAACTGACTATTTTGTGAATATTTCGAATGCCTACCTGTTGCAATTATTGATATCGAGCAAAAATAGGCAAAAATTGAGTTTTTTGTATGGGTGCCCCCTTAAATATTTATTTTGTTTCACTTTTATTATTTATTATTAAAGAAAAATTCAACTGAGTATTTTGTGACTATTTCGAGTGCCTACCTGTTGCTATTATTGATATCGAGCAAAAATAGGCAAAAATAGGCAAAAATTGAGTTTTTCGTATGGGTGCCCCCTTAATTATTTATTTTATTTTAATTTTATTATTTATTATTAAAGTAAAAACACATCTGAGAATTTTGTGAATATTTCAAGTGCCTACCTGTTGCCATTATACCGGGTGTCCACGGAAGGTGGCTCGCCCCTATAACTTTTTTGTTTTCAGAGATAATGAAATAAAATTTGAAGGATCTGTTTAATGCATAAAACTGCTTCTTTTGACAAGTAACTCAACTTCATGCAACTTCCGGTTTCACCGGAAGTGACATAAACTTTCGATTTTTAAATGGGACACCTAGTATATTTATTAGTTTTTTTGTCTCCATATGACATTAAGAATACAACCATGTATCATTTGCTACTTTTTGTAACCGTTGTTCAATTTCTTTTTCGAAATAAGTTTTTATTCTAGAGGGCTATAGATGCGTTCAAATAAATAATTTCCTTCGTCAAAAGGCCCTGTTTGTCATCCAGGGACGTAGATTTGTAGGCGTGGCTTTGGACTTATTTTGTTTCAGTTGTGTTGGTCACAGGCTACTCGATGATTTCAAATGTTATTTTAATCTCAATAAGATTCTTCATTTAAAGAAAGTTCTAAGGTTAAGGGATTTCAGGTTTTTATCGAAAATTTTCTTTCAACCTGATACCAAGAGTGTGGTATCAAATTAATCGTAATAAAATTATCTTTTTTTTTAACCGGACGAGCCACCATGTTGCCATTTGAAAAAAAATAGTAATAAAAGTTTTAAAATTAAACTTCACATAGCTGGAACATTTTGATAGAAAACAGTGAAGTTGTATTTTAACATACATTTTAGGACCGAAATTAGTTATTTGAACGTATCCATAGCCCTCTAGAATAAAAATTTATTTCGAAAAAAAAAATAAAAAAAAGTTTATAAAAAGTAACAAATGATACATGGTTGTATTCTAAATGTCATATGGAGACAAAAAAACTAAAAATATACCCGGTGTCCCATTTAAAAATCGAAAGTTTATGTCACTTCCAGTGAAACCGTAAGTTGAATGAAGTTGAGTTACTTGTCAAAAAATGCAGTTTTATGCATCAAACAGATCCTCTAAATTTTATTTCATTATCTCCGAAAACAAAAAAGTTATAGGTGCGAGCCACCTTCCGTGGACACCCGGTATATATCGAGAAAAAAAAGTGCAAAAATCAAGTTTGTTGTATGGGAGCCCCCCTTAAATATTTATTTTATTTTGTTTTTAGTATTGGTTGTTATAGCGGAAACAGAAATACATAATTTGTGAAAATTTCACTGTCTAGCTATCGCGGTTCTTGAGATACAGCCTGGTGACAGACAGACGGACGGACGGACAGACAGATAGCGGAGTCTTAGTAATAGGTTCCCTTTCTTACCCTTTGGGTACGTAACCTAAAAACGTTGAACCACGAAATTTATGAACTAATGTAAATATACCGGGTGTAAATGAGTGATGGGCCACCCCTATAACTTTTTAATGGATTCTTCGATTTTATTGAAATTTGGGTGGTTTATCTCAGACATAATTTTGAGTTTTTTCACATACGAAATCAATATGGTTGCCTTCCGGTTTCACAGAAAAGGATATAAAGATTAAAAATTCAAATGGAACACCCTGTATATTTTTATATATTTTAATTCTGAGGCTTCAAATACATACATTCCATCTGTCAAAATTTTTTTTCATATTTCGTAAACAGGGTCGGTCTCAGGAGCAAAGGGAACTAATAAGAATAAGATTTTTAATAATTACTTCGTTATTTAGGAATTGAGAAAACTGATTTTCTGAATCATTTTGAAGGAATTTGAAGGAGCTTTTTGATATACAGGGTGGCCCATGTATGTTTCTATTTAAAAAACTGGTTCGAAAAAACATTCAATCTTTAACAAACTTCACGAAAATGAATTTTTTGAAAAAATATTACTTTGGGCGATATTTTAAATCAATTATCTATGATTTAGACGACGTCGCAGCCATCTACGATAAAAAAAACAAAATTTAAACGGCGCTAGAATTGACATTTGACACATGGAATGTATGTATTTGAAGCCTCAGAATTAAAATATGTAAAAATATATAGGGTGTTCCATTTGAATTTTTAATTTTTATATCGTTTTCTGTGAAACCGGAAATCAACCATATTGATTTCGTATGTTAAAAAACTCAAAATTATGTCTGAGATAAACCACCCAAATTTCAATAAAATCGAAGAATCCCTTAAAAAGTTATAGGGGTGGCCCATCACTCATTTACACCCGGTATATATAATTGCACCTATGTTATCATTTCTTGTCACTACTGCTTCGAATGATGATGTTGAATTTAATAAGGAAAACATGTATTGATCAGAGGAGATTCTATGGTCGAAATAGCGAAATCTCACATTTTTCATTCATCCTCGATTTCTTGTGAGGTTTTTGTTAATTTATCAATTCTCATCGAATAGGATGTGTCGGAATTATTACTTATGAGGAAGTTATGATGGTTTTTGTGACATCAATTATATGTCGCTCTTGATTTATGTAATATGGTCTGAGCTGTGTAGCTTTGTCCATAAATAATTTGCCATTCGGTAGTTCGAAATACATTCATGGGTGTATCCGTTATGTTTATGCTTCTACAGGGCTGCCTCAGTCTACAATCAATGAACTGGTATTTGAGTCACACAAATATGTTTTTTCAACTTATCAATAGACTCTCCAATTTATAAAAATATTCAAGCAATATGTTGGTAAAATATTTCCTAATGGTATAAATAGTAAGACATGTCTCGGTATTTATTGATTTTTATTGAATAACTCGATACAATTTAGGCTGCGGTTATAGTGGATGCGTTTTCTGACGACCAACTAGTCGGACGTACACGTCAGAACTGATCGTCAGACAACGGTGGTTATAGTCAATGCGTATTTTTTTCTGTGTTCGCGCCTAGACTGTCATTCGTAACTTACATAAATTATGGATATCAACAATAATAATTTTGAAGAATATTATCAGTATGTAGAAAGTCCGCTATTAAAAGTTTTATTACTGTCGGGAAAAAGTGAATATGTCAACAAACTATTTATATCCAGACAAATTCACGGAGAGTATCATTCGTTATTTCCAGAGTTATTGGAGCAACCTAATAAGTTTGTAGAATATTTTAGAATGTCTTCAAAAACCTTTAATTATATCCTTAACGGAATTGAAGGAACTATATCTAAGCAGTCAAATTTTAGTGAATGTATATCAGCAAAAGAAAGACTAGCAGTAACTTTAAGGTATGAAAGTATATTATTTTAGTTTGTAAGTTCGCTAAACATGATATAAGTAATACAAAGAACTATTCATTAGGATTATGAGAAGAAAAAAAATTTAGATATATTTCCAAAGAAGTTTTGATTTGTGTCCTGAACTGACTCTCCACTACATGATCCAGATGATGTATGACTGTCTGTAACAACAGAAGCAGATTGTGCTTCATCACAAAATACTTGTTGTAAATTCATTCGCACAATCATTTTTCTGTTTTCAGGAACTTTTCGTAGAGAAGGCAGCAAACTCATTAGAGAATGATAATCAGCATCTTCTCTGCAGCATTCCTGTTTTTTAGATAGTTCAACTTTTCGTCTAAACTCTTCTAACTTTCTTTCCTCAATGTCTAAAAATTTTGTGAGGGCAACCGATTTTGTATATTTCGGAATACTTGAACCCCTAGAAGTAGTTCTAGCATGTTTTGCCTGAGGTGGCAAGAAGTCTGAACGTATGTTGTTTTCTGCTGTAGATTCACGAGTTTCAGAAGATTCGTCTGAAAAAGTTGCTTCGGGTTCATTATTACCTTCATTGAAAATTTCATAGTCGTTCTCGTCATTTATTTTCAAAAACTAATGATATCAGTTTTTCAGTATCCATTTTGACGTTCGCACAAAGTCGCATGAAATATCAAAGCGTTTGAACGACTTCTAACGTCATCTGACGACCGATTCGCAAGCACTATAACCATAGTGATACATTATTATGTATTTGATTCATTCCTGCGAGATCTGACGTGTACGTGCGACTAGTTGGTCGTCAGAAAACGCATCCACTATAACCGCAGCCTAACCATAGTGATACATTATGAGTCACCCTGTATATATATATATATATATATATATATATATATATATATATATATATATATATATATATATATATATATATATATAATATATATATAAATATATTTATATATATATATATATAAATATATATATATATATATATTTATATATATATATATATATATATATATATATATATATATATATATATATATATATATATATATATATATATATATATATATATATATATATATATATATTGTTGGATGTAGCGAAAGCTTTTGAAGATATTAGAATTTATTGGTTTACGACTACTTTTATAAATAAACCTCATATATTTATTTAGAAAATCGGTTTCAAACTACTGAAATGGCGATGAGAAGAGTGATCCTAACCCTGTCAACATGGGAGTTCTTCAAGAGACGCTGTTGGGAACAATATTATTATCCTGATTCATAATAATTCAATTTATAGTTTAAATCATAACAAAAAAATAATATTGTACGCGATTTTTGAGGAACGATTCACTTATTTATTATAGTTATTAACGTAACAAGGCCGATATGTAGCAAATAACGGATGAGGTTGGATATTGTAATCCGAGGCGCAGCCGAGGATTATAACTGACCGAATGCGTTATTTGCGTATCGGCCGTGTGTCGTTAAAGACTTTTCGTAATCCCGTTGAAAGATTACATTTTGATTCCGAAGAAAAAACAAACCCCGTACCTCGTAATTCTGAAAAAAAATCTCAACGTCGTGCACTCTGTTGTCATGAAACAGTTTGACAGTTTTATTAACAACGTCAGTTTTTTGTGTTCGCAAGTTCGCTGTAACGACGACTATGGATGAAATTGAGGAACAAAATGAAATTCCTTTTGAAATATTGAAAGAATCATGTGCAGCGAGTGTTGATTTACTGCCGGCAATAACTCAACAGCGGTATAAAAAAGAATATGAAAATTTTGAAAATTGGCGTAATATAGTCTGTCCAGCGACCGTTGGCGTGTACGTCACCAATTGTATATGACGTCGATCGTGAACACTGTTGCCAGACGTTGATATGTTAAGAACAGAATATTTGTCGAAATGGATGATCCGGTCACTATCACCATATAACTACTTTTTCAGAAAATTACTTAGGACAGATATGAATTTTGACCATTTTGAATTTTATTTATTTGGGTAGGCAGCCTTGCCTCGTTATTTGCGCATGACTGTGACGTACACGCCAACTTAGACTGGACAGACTATAGCAAGAATGTAAAGGTGGTTAATGAGGATGTTTTATTAGCCTATGCGAAAGGAAAATCGAAAGTTTATTCTCCCAACTCGCTGTGGATGAAGATTTCAATGTTGATACTTGCTTTGAGAGTTTATGACAACATTGACATTTCAAGGTTAGTTATTTTAAATCTTGCACCATATTAGAGTATTACCAACAGAAATGTATTTTCAGATTTGGAAAATTATTTTTATTCTTGAGACGAAAGTCTGATGGATACAACCCAAAGAAATCAAAAATTTTGTCTGAAGAAGAAGTAATTAAGTTTCTGTTGGAGGCAAATGATCATACATGGTTGCTTGAAAAGGTTGTATTAATGTGTGGAATTTTTGGTGCCTGTAGACGTGAAGAACTTGCGAAGCTGAGTATGGATGATTTTGAAAGCACCAGTACCAAAGTTTTGGTTACATTGAGGATGACTAAAAACAAAAGAATAGGGTATTTGTCATTCCCAAAGAAGGCCTTCCTTTTGATGCCTATGGTTTATACCAAAAATACGTAGATTTGCGACCTTCGAATCTGGAAAATCGGCAATTTTTCATTGGTTATAGGAATGGTAAATGTGTAAAACAAGTAGTGGGCATTCATACTATTGGAGGCGTTCCAAAGAAAATTGCAGCATTCTTAAAATTAGAAAACCCTCAGCTCTACACAGGGCACTCGTTTCGCAGATCCTCGGCTTGTAGAAAATGGTGGCGATCTACAATCGGTAAAAGAACTTGGAGGTTGGGACTCCTCTGCGGTGGCGGAGTGGTATATTGAAAATTCAGTTTCGAAGAGAATGAAGATAACCAGACAACTTTTTCATAATAATGAGGCTTCACCGACAACAAGTTTAAAAACTGTTGCTATAGATGGTAAATCTCTAATCAATAAGATAGACATTTCAAATAATAGCAATTGTCAAATTACTTTTCAAATAAATAAATAGTTAGTTTTATTATAATTGTTATTGTAACCAGAATGATGTTTTGAAATAAATATTTGAACACGTGATTTCTTAATGGCCGCCGGCCGTTATGAAATTATAACGGCCGGCGGCCGTTAACACTGACTTTTCAATTGTCATCTGAATACCGTTAAATCAAAATAATAGTATGGGATTACGAAAAATAAAATAACGCATGGCGTACGTTTCGGTGAAATTTCACCTTCTTCAGATGCTAAATAAAAACTGAATATATTTCTCCGTTATATCGAATACATAAATGAATAGATGACAAATTATTTAGAATGGATAAATAGAAGGATGGTTATAAATAATTAGTGGAATATAAAAAACGCATTCTAAACTGCTGCTCAGGTAATTTTGAAAAGATTCAGAAGAAGGGGGCGCTTATTTATGATCAATTTGCCTATTCGATAAGAGACCTAAATATTTGTATTTATTCATCTGTAATGATTCTAGAAAATGAAGTTTTATTACCTCACCTTCAATATTTAATATTTTAAAGTAAAAATTGATTGTATGCCATGCAAGTTTGATCCTTCTGTTAATTTCTGGATGCAGTGAGTCACATTTATGTAATACAGGGTGTTCTACAAGCTCTATGACAAACTTTGACAGATGGAAGGTCACTTGATTTTAAACATTTTTTTCTAAATAAACATGGGTCCGATTCGTTTTTGTTTAGAAGTTACAAGCATTTGAAGAATCGTAATTTTTTCAGTCAATCAGGAAGTGACAGAAAGTAACTAAGCATGTTAAACAATGCTCACTTATAAAATATACACCTGCTTCAATAAAAAACGTAGGCTGATAAATAGATATATCGGTTGTTATGCCAATAATTATAGTTATTATTAGTGTCATTTTGATTATTTATTAGATATTTCGTGTGAAAGTTCTAAATAAAAATGCATTTATTCTCCACTCAGGAATATGCAGATATTATGTTCGTTTATGGGTATGCCAATGGTAACCCCAGACAACCTGCTCAAGAATACCGACGCAGGTATCCAAATAGACATCAAGTTGCCCACACGGTGTTTAGTGCATCATTTCGTAGACTTCAGGAAGCTGGTAATCCTGCTCCAAAGAAGGCCATTCGCTCTACTGAAGTAAATGTACAAGATGAAGAAAATGTGATAGACGCTGTTCTTGATAACTCTTCAATCAGTGTTCGGCGTATATCTAGTAACCTTTATGTATCACCGAATTTTGAATGACGCATATTGAACAGAGAAATGTTACATCCGTTTCATCGCCAAAATGTACAGGCGTTGCATGCTGGAGATTCCCCACAGCGGTTAGGATTTTGTCGCTGGTTACTTCAGCAACAAGCACAAAATGATAGATTCATTTTGCTCGTCATGTGGTCTGATGAAGCGTGCTTTACTAAGGATAGCATAAATAATAATCATAATGAACATGTATGGGCGTTGCAAAATCCACATGCAATTACCTGTGCATGTTCTAAATGATTGTTTAAACGCAGACCTTTATAGACATTTCTTAGGACACAACCTTTTAGAGTTAATTGATGACGTACAGTTTAATAAAATTCAAAATATGTGGTATCAGCACGACGGTGCACCACCACATAGAGGAAGACAAGTAGCTGCTTGGCTAAATAAACATTTCTCGAATAAATGGATAGGTCAATGGGGTCCAATATCATGGCCACCTCGTTCACCCGATCTGAATCCTCTTGATTTTTATTTATGGGGACACATGAAGCAGCTGGTCTACCATGTTGGAATCGCTACACATCAGTCGTTACTTGAAAGAATTCAAGATGCAGCTAACCTAATAAGAAATGTTCGAGTGACCGAATCTTTAGTTCGTCGATGTGAGGCTTGCATTCAAGGTGAAAATTTCGAACAATTTTTATGATCTTTAGTTTTGTGATTATCATTTAATTCAAATTTTTATTATTAATTGTTAATAAAGGTTAAATGCTTGTAACTTCTAAACAAAAAAGAATCGGACCTATGTTTATTACAAAAAAATATCTCCAAAATCAAGCAACCCACCTTCTGTCAAAGTTTGTCATAGAGCTTGTAGAACACCCTGTATTGGCCAAGCTATAAGTATTTATTTTCACTACCTACTTCAAATGTGATATTTTTTATTGTTATCTCTTTTTTGTTTACTAATTCACAATACATGATTTTTTTCTTACTCATCTATATTAATTTTCAGACATGAAATAATTTAATTTTATTCAGTAATGTCAAATTAATTTTACATTATTTATGTTATTTTTAATTATTGATATTGTCGACATATTCGAAAAAGCGCGAGTAGAATATAATAGAGGCTGTAGGTATAAATTTCTCTTTAGTTTTTGGACCAAAATTTCACCTGTTCGATATTTAAGTACTAGAATGACGTTTTTCTGTCATTTCAAAAGAGTACTCATAAACACAGTCATACCTAAATACGTACCTACATGAACATTGACATAAACATAAAAAATTCCTGGCATGGTCATTTGAATTCTGGCGTGAATGTTATTGGCTATTTGGCATATCGTGAAGAATATTTTACGACGAGCGGAATGATTTGTTGGGAAAATCTATACTCACCGACCATTTGGGTGGACCGTAAAATTTCCAGAAAACGGATATAAATTTAGAGGATGAACTTTTGAGATGACTTGGCTTTTGAATTAACTGATGGAAACAATAATATTATAATATACTTTATATAGCAGTAACTGAGTTTATTATGGCGACTATCTGACATTTTTTACGATTAACACAAAATTAAATAAATGATGATAAAATCATACACAGGGTCTCCCAAAATTTCTGGGACACAGAGGCACCACGTGTAGATGAAGTTAAAATAAGTCGATTCGACCCTATTTATTTATATACTAAATTGTACTGTTTGCACGTGAAAAGATTTAAAAGTTTACATAAAAAAATACATTTTTGTACGCTATACAGAATTGAGTGAAAAAAATTAATGAAATCTGACAAAATTGCATTTCAAAGGAATACTCTTCTTTCGGTTATCAAAGACACCCTACAGAAACTGAAGAAGGGGTAAAACCACCCTTATCGCTCGATATTTTTTTCAGAATTTGTTGGTAATACGGTTCTCGAATTTTTTTAATTTGAAAACTCATTGATTATCTTCATTTTGTTTCTCTTGCAAAAATCCCGTATTTGCATAGTTTCGAAATAAAAATGGTTGTCTTGAATCCTGCTAACAGGATACCGTCAATAACAGGTGCGATCAATACTACTCGAGTTGCGCCGACGTTCAATGCGGAGTTCCTCAAGGGTCTATCTTGGGACCAACATTGTTTCTTATATATATCAATGACTTGGTTGTAAATTTTCCCAATGCTTATTTTTCTCTTTTTGCCGATGATACCAGTATAATTGTCAGCGGAATAAACAAAGATTCTTTATTACTTTCTTCTACTACCGTCTTGCAAGGCGTATCGGATTGGTTTCTCGCTAACAGACTAGCATTGAACATCGGCAAAACTCAAAATATATCTTTTAACCTGTATCGAGACTCTGACGTGGTTAATATAAATGTAGGTCAAAAAACTATCATCTCTTCTCACAACATAAAATTCTTAGGCATACACATTGATAACAAGCTTGACTGGAACTTCCATATAAATCAACTAAATAAATCTCTTAGCAAATATGTATTTGCATTGCGAGCAATAAAACAACATACTTACATATTTGTAGCAAAAACGGTGTATTTCGCTCAGTTTCATAGTATAATGCAATATGGTATTGAATTTTGGGGGACGGCGGTATCCGCAGGCTCCGTATTCATGGCTCAAAAGAGAGCAATTATAGCACTTTTCAACTTAAAATCTAGAACTTGTAGACCATTTTTTAAAGAAAAGTGAATAATGACCATGACAAATACTTATGTTTACAAAATTTCTTTATTAATTCACAAACATCAAAATGAACTTCCTACCCCAAATGACAGACATAAATATCCCGCGCGAAAACAAGACATAATACCTCCAAACTATAAATATGGTCGCACCAAACTATGTTTTTTATGATCTCAGAATTCTTTCGGACGAATTTTAACTGAAACTTTTTTTTTTCTCTTTTTTTTCCTTATTTCCAACGCTTAAGCTTAAGTCACTGTGTATTTTATTGAATTTGTATATGCTTTGTTCTGTATATTGTGATTTTGTGGAATAAATATCTATCTCTATCTCTATCTCTACAGATATTCCTAGTACAAGTTTAATAAAATTGTAATACAAAATTAAAATTGCAGTGGAAACAGAGGCAAAATGTTTTTTCATGATAAATGTGTAATATGACGGCCTATTTCATTATACAAAGGTCAATTCGACATAAAAATTGAAATGCACCCTTCTTAAAATGTGTTTTTTTTATCGAAACTTTTAACTCTTCTCACGGACAAATGGTACATTTTGGTATATGAATAATTTGGGTCCAATCAGCTCTGTGTTCTAGCAATTTAGGGGGGACCCTGTAACTCATATTACATAATGACTTTTTCCTGATATTTATCCGAAGAATAGTATATTGTTTTATTAGGAGTATTTACAACAAATTAGAAACGTCAGACAAAGAAAATGTTAACAAAAAATATATTCCTCTTCCATACCTATATTCCTCATTTAAGTAATAAAATATCACATATTTTAAATCCACACGATATTATATATATATATATATATATATATATATATATATATATATATATATATATATATATATATATATATATATATATATATAAATATATATATATATATAAATATATATATATATATATATATATATATATTATATATATATATATATATATATATATATATATATATATATATATATATATATATATATATAAACTTTTGATAATTATTAGCAATAACAGGCTTGTTCACAAATTTTAAATCCACACGATATTAAAGTAGCCCACACTGCACAAAATTAAATAAAACAAATATATTCTAAATTGAAAAGTAAAACACCTCTTCTGCAAAAATCTCATGTTGTTAATAGTACACCCTGTAATAATTGTAATAAATCATATGTAGGACAAACTTTTCAAAATTTAGAAGAAAGATTAAAAGCACACAAATATGCCAAAACACAAACCACAGCACTAATCAAACATAAAAATAATGAGAATCATAGTTTCAACTTTAATAGCAAAAAAATTTTAGAAATAGAGAAAGATTAAAAACGCAGAGAAATTTAAGAAATGTTATATATTCAAAGAAATTTAAATAAAGTCTTAAATGATAGAACAGATATAAAACATTTATGTTCAATATACGCAGATTTAATTCTTTAATTTTTCTAACAAACAACATAAATCAAAACAAAATAATTCAACATATAAACTCTAACCATAACAACTCTTAGACAAAATCTAAACATTAGGAATTTTCAATTTTTCTAAAAAGAAAGTATAGTTTAGAACATGTGATCTCCAAAATTACAAGTAATGTCTTTTTAAAGACAACAATGAAATATTTTAAACCTATTTTGTACATTACGTGGGTGAAGGTTTATGTGATTCCCTTCCCATCTAATATCAATAAACCTGACTGTTGATATTGGACTAAATAGCACGTAATTAATAACTGAAGACGGCCACAGGCGTAATAAAAATTTTTGAAAAAAAGATAAATAGTACCCTATTCTTTGACTTTTCAAAATCAAAATAATTTGAACCTATTTCGAACATTACGTGGGTAAAGGTTTCTGTGGTTTCCCTTACCATCTAATAATAACAGATTTGAATGTTAATATTGGACTGTATAGCACGTAATAAATAATAGAGAACGGCCATAGCCGAAAACATTTTTGATGAAATATAGTAGCCTTTTTTAATTATTCTAATTTTTTCAAATCAATAAATGTCCATGAAATTTCAATATTTCAAAACTTTTGAAAAAGCCACGAATGTCATGACGAGAAGTTAACTTTTTAATAAAATCGAGTTTTTTGAGATTGACCAAGCCTGTTATTGCTAATAATTATCAAAAAGTTAAAAATAGTTCACAGGCAGCAAGAATTCAAATATATGCATATATATATATATATATATATATATATATATATATATATATATATATTATATATATATATATATATATAAATATAATATATATAGTATATATATATATATATATATATATATATATATATATATATATATATATATATACTGGGATTGGAGCAATAAAATGTTTTACTCTTTTATATTGGCTTAAAAATGTTCCATGTGAATATCTGATAAAGCTGGTGAGAGGCAAGAGCCCATGGCAAGACTAAAATTCTGTTCATAAAAATCGTTATTGAATTGAAAATATGTTTTTGTTATTTATAAGTAATGCAAACGTACAGAAGATATTAACAACTTAGATTACACATATCCACGACAAGATAAAAATGGTTCATACATTTAAAATAAACAGACTCAAATTTACGGTACCTGTACTAGTTAGTGTTATTCAGAATAAAATATAACAAAACAAAACCCTATTATTTTAATTGAGTTAAAGTTTTCTTCCACTTCCTTTTACGGTCAGTTTGGTCTGTCAAACTTTTTTGTTGTGTCTGATAGGGACCAAAAATTATATAAAAATTTAATTCATCTTCACAACGGTAACTAGAACGCTACCGAAACGTTGAAATAAAAAATACAAAAACATATTGTGGTTTAATTCCCAAAACAATAAGAAAAAGAATAAGTAAGTTGTTAATTATTAAATATTAATAAAATACGTGATATGTAGGAAATGAAATGTTATTTTCGAAATCCGGTATTTACTCTTTCGAAACTTTTTAAATGGAAAAATATGCCTGTGTAAAAACCATAAATAAAAGTCCACTTTTTATAAAATGTTTTCGCGTTTTTATTTAATCTCGCATTCCCCTCCTAGACTAGTGTTGTAGTAAATTTTGCTCTACAAATTAGTTCTTTTCCCAGTTTACTCTATCTTGCACCGTTTTAATGAAAATCGCGTTTTAATACTTCGAAGAGAAATTTCATAGTAAAAAATAGTTTTGAGTAATAATTATCACAAATTTCAAAACTTTTATGTCTTTAGGGAATAGGGCAGATCATTTAGAACATACTTTGTCTCTACCATTTTTTTGTAACTAATTAAATAAACGCGTAAATAGAGAAAAACATACAAAACTGCTATCTCAGCAATACAAATAAGGTCGTGAGTGACGTCATGCGCACAACGAACGGAAAATGAAACACGGGAGCATACGGCCCTGTCAA
This sequence comes from Cynegetis impunctata, assembly GCA_030704885.1. Classification (NCBI taxonomy): domain Eukaryota; kingdom Metazoa; phylum Arthropoda; class Insecta; order Coleoptera; family Coccinellidae; genus Cynegetis; species Cynegetis impunctata. The sequence continues at coordinate 47,494 of JARQZK010005249.1, read as the reverse complement.
AGAACAATGATAGTATTTCAAGAGGTACTAAGACCTTTTTATATATTTTTGAATTTATTGTAACAATAAGATTGAGAAAAATTGTTCTTGAATTCTAAAGTTTTGCCTACGTTTTTTTGTTACTCTAATATTCATTCCGAAATTACACCACTGATAACTTCAAAAATTCTCTTCAATATGTAATTCCGACCAAACTTAAATCAGTTCTTCAAGCTAAACATCATATGAACATTGTACAACTTTTTAATTCTGAAAATCCATACTTTGTTCAGATTACGACGGTATCATGCGAAAATCGGCTATCAGATAACAATCTTAGGGTTGTTATAACATTAACTCGTTCCCATAATCCCCAGAAAAAGAGCCCCGAGATTAGGACGCATTAAAATTATCCATCGCCCACCTTTCAGGCTCCCCTTGTCACGTGTCCTTTCGTTCTTTTGTCCACCTCTTTGTGGTGTCTCAATGCCACCTATGATGATGTCAGGTAGAGTCATTTACATTTTCTGGAATTACCAGCCACAATAGTGGGTTTTGATCTCTTCGAAGAAGATATTACAATGACAATAAGAGGGATAACTGAACCTTTCAACTTCTGTTTGTGGGTGCGATGGATTTAAAAGGATGATTTGAATAGTCTGAAAAAATGATATTCTTGAATTTTAGTTGTTCACTGAGGTGAAAACAATTTTCGTTAATTTGTCTTGATTTATTGTTTCACATTTTTTGGCACTTGTATAAATGTAGATGATTTCTATAATTAGGTGTATATATATATATATATATATATATATATATATATATATATATATATATATATATATATATATATATATATATATATATATATATATATATATATATATATATATATATATATATATATATATATATATATGTATATATATATATATATATATATATATATATATATATATACAGGGTGCCACAAATTCGATGGCCTATTAGAAGTATCTAGAGAACGAAAAAAGTTAACGACTTGATATTCGGGCTACACGTATAAGAGATTATGATCTACACTTGGAAAATATTATCATCATTGCAACGTTGCCAGATCTATGAGTAACTTATGCTCACTTTGTTTTTTCAAATGGCACACCATATATATTTTAATATTTTTGTATTCTGTGGAACATTCTGAAACTTTTTTATTGACCATATGACATACCTATCTTGAGCCATTTCCAAAATAAGAATTATTTCTTGGAAAATTTGGCGACAAACACCTCCGAATTTAAAATTTATTTTTTCTCAACTATCACAGCTAGAACCCTGAAATTTTTGTTAGAAAATCATATAAGGTTAGGTTAACATAATAAATTATGAGGGTCAAGGTACCTCATACAGGGTGTTCACAAAATAATATTCTTTGGGTAGAACATAAAAGTGAAATTTATGCATTAATTTCAAAAGGGACACCCTATATTTTATAGCAGCATTCAAAGGAAGAACAAATTCGTCAACTGAAAGTATGATATAATATAATATCTATCTCTAGAAGAATATTATTTTGTGAACACCCTGTATGAGATACCTGGACCCTCATAATTTATTATATTAACTTAACCTTATATGTTTTTTTATCAAAAATTTCAGGGCTCTAGCTGTGATAGTTCAGAAAAAATGAATTTTCAATACGGAGATGTTTGTTGTCAAATTTTTCAAAAAATAATTTTTATTTTGGAAATAAAGTATGATTTAATATAATATCTATCTCTAGAACCAAAAAGAATATTATTTTGTGAACACCCTGTATGAGATACCTGGACCCTCATAATTTATTATATTAACCTAACCTTATATGTTTTTTTATCAAAAATTTCAGGGCTCTAGCTGTGATAGTTCAGAAAAAATAAATTTTCAATACGGAGATGTTTGTTGTCAAATTTTTCAAAAAATAATTTTTATTTTGGAAATGGCTCAAAATAGTTAGGTATGTCATATGGTCTATAAAAAAGTTTCAAAAGGTTTCACAAAATACAAAAATATTAAGATATACATGGTGTGCCATTTGAAAAAACAAAGTGAGCATAAGTTACTGGTAGATCTGGCTACGTTGCAAAGATGATAATATTTTCGAAGTGTAGATCAGAAACTCTTATACGTGTAGCCCAAATTTCAAGTCGCTAACTTCTTTCGTTCTACTCCAGATACTTCTAATAGGCCATCGAATTTGGAGAACCCTATATATATATATATATATATATATATATATATATATATATATATATATATATATATATATATATATATAGAGGAGAAGGTGGTAATGTGGCCCCTGCAGGTATTTTGGCCCCCTTCAATATTTGTTTATTGAAACAGTGCCATCTAGTGAGAAGTAGTAAAACTGGTAGATAACGTGACTAAGGTAATTTATATCTAAAGCCGACGCTAGAGGGCTTTTCATATTTTTGTAATTCAAACAAGTCGTAACGGATACTGGTGAAAACTTTTCACGTGGGTTGTTTGTAATCCATAATTGTTTAACAAATTGATTTTGGATGCACCTGCCGCATTGATTGTACGTAGTGAACGTTAGTAACTTGGATTGTAAGGTTAGTATCATTCAATAAGTTGTTCATTTAAAAACTTATCATGTGATTGTGAAATGTCCCTAATTGTTAATATGGCCCCCTAATATTGTATGTATTATGACCCCGGGGGGCCATATTAGATATACGTGTGGCTTTATTCATTATTTTGTTTTGCTTCTGGCTTCAGATGCCGCGAAAGAGCTTAACGCCTACTTCGAAAAAAATTAAAAAAACATGGGATCCAGAAAAAATGAAACAAGCAGTTCAAGCCGTCCGAGATAAAACTATCGGTTATAAAAAAGCAGTGAAACCTTTTGCTGTCCCTAGATCTACGTTGAGACGTCTTGTAAAAGATACTGGAGAATCTTTAGACATGATAGTGTATTTTGGCAGATGCACAAAATAACGCAAGCACGTCTGCCACAAGTGATCCTAATAATCAGACAGCAGCAGAAGTTGTCCAGGATTCGGCTGAAAGGTTTGAAACTGTCGAAAGTCAGTCAGAAGACTTGGATATCCTTCCAGTTCCTGGCGTCAAACGAAAGACTTCTAACAGAGGAAGAAAAACTACGACTGCAAAGGTTATAACGTCTTCTCCTTACAAAAACCAGTTGTCGGAATCCTTGCAATTAGCAGAAACTCGAAGAGGACGAGGACAAGTACGTGGACGTAGCCGGGGTAGAGGCCATGTTCGCGGACGTGAACCCATCAGCTCTGATGAGAGTGACAGCTCGAATGACCATGAAATCAGGAGCAATAGCTGTGATAACTCAGATTATGGAGACAATCTGCAAGCAGATAGGCCTGCCGAAAATGAAGATGTAAGTTGTATTTTCTGCGACACTGCTTACTCCGATGATCGACGAGGCGAAGAGTGGATACAATGCCAAAGTTGCCTTCTATGGGCTCATAACGCCTGTGCGGGGCCTGAAGGAGAGCACTATATCCGCGATTTTTGTCGTTAATTTTTTCGTACTTTCAATATGGCCCCCAGGGTGCCATAATACCCTCTTCATATCTCAATTAGTTGAATTGGTACTTTTTTAAAATAATAAATTTTCACAACAAATTAATTGGATTTCATCAAATACAAACTCAAACACGAATGAACAGATAATTGCTCAATCTTTTAACGTATAATATCAATTTATAGACCTATTATTTCAAATATTATAAGCTAAAAACAAAATGGGGGGTCACATTACCACCTTCTCCTCTATATATATATACCTATATATATATATATATATACTGTGAAATTATCGGGAGGCGCCTCCCGATAATTTCATAGTATTCAATTCATTGTACGGACGACAACACCACAAACTTCTAATTATATATATATATATATATATATATATATATATATATATATATATATATATATATATATATATATATATATATAATAGGAAATGAAAGTTAATGAACAAATGAATAAATAAAGAGAGCACTTGATATAATCAATAAAATCTAATGAACAATTTGATGAATTATAATGAATGGCATTATGTATTACTCAAACATTAAACTGAAAAAGTTTCCAAAAAATAAGAATAAATTATATTGTTGAAAGAACTAAAATACACGTTTTCTTTCTCAACGTTTTGTTATATACGCATTCTACTCTTGACAGTATATATTTTTGTTTTATTTAAAATACTAACATACAATTTACTTATCACTTCTCAATGTTCTTTGATAATGACAGAAAGTGTGAGGCACTTTGTCGAAGAAATATATATATATATATATATATATATATATATATATATATATATATATATATATATATATTTATATATATATATATATATATATATATATATATATATATATATATATATATATATATATATATATATATATATATATATATATATATATATATATATATATATATATATATATATATATATATATATATATATATATAGGCTGAGTCAGTTTTTTGTAGCAGGACTTCAACATCTTGTGAAAGACATTTTTTATGATGAAAATGTTGTATAAACAAATACGCTTAGGAGCTCCGTTTCTTATATTCAGAGTGACAAAGTTTTATATTTTTCTATTTTTTTTCTAAGTTTCCTCCTATAATTTTCAAAATAATCGAATGAAATTTGGCAAACCTATTTCACTTCAATAGCCCAATATTTGGGACTATTAAGCATTTTTGAATACCTACAGGGTGATACAATTTTGGGATCGTACCCAATTCAACCCTCTCGAACTTCCATGCGTGCCGCCTCTGCTTCCAATGAAACATCAATTTAAATTCTCTTTTTAATTTGGGGACTTTTTGCTTTCTTGTATGTTTTTCGAAAACTGCATGGATGTCGAGATAAATGCCAAAAATAATTGACTAGTGATGAAACTTTATTTCTTGAACACACTTTATTTGACATTTAGTAGTTAATGACTAAAAAAATTAGTAGAATAGGCCAAATCTAAATTACAGCGTTCTAAAGTTGGAAGTTTGACAAATTTCCAGAAAATGCGATTTTTTAAATTTTTTCATTAGTGCAAATCTCCGTAACCATCAGTTCTAGAATCCAAATTTGAACCCTAAAATATAGAAAATTTCATTCTTCACAACATGGAGTCGAACTTTCAGCTAAAATGCACCAAAACGAAGATATAAGAAAAACTCTGAAGAAAATGCCGATTTTTTTCGGTTCATTCAGTATGGCGGCGGGCACAGAGCGGGAAAGATTGTGGCTTTTGCATTCCAAACACCTTCTAACTAACCATCCAAGACACCACCCACTATGCAAATAATTGTTACGTTAATTCAACATCACATTGTGCTAATGTTCTTCCCTTTTTTCCTCTTGTTTTCATCACATGCACATCTTCACAACCGCTTATGCCCAGCTTAGGGCTGTTAACTTTTGTGATGTTACAACTGAATTTCTCAGCGATGTTAAAGCGCTGCCTTTTTACATTACTGTGATGTTACTAGAACTTCCTCAAAAGAAGTCTTTATAATGAACTAAAAGCAACATTTCTGTTACATTCAGAAATGCCTTTTAACATCTAGTACATGTTGATGCAATGTCTATGAAACAACATCTTACCAATGAACTGAATGCAACATTTCAAAAACGATACAGTATATTCTTTTAGATGTTGTATGGTTATTACTTAAACCTCTAAATAATATACCTCAAACATTCTAGATTACATCCGATAGATGTTTCAGCAAATACACGGTGAACAACTAAAAACGCCGGCTGCCGGCCATATCTCAAAAAAGAACCATGATATAACTTTAAAAAAATACCTCAAGGAAAATGAACCTGAAAAATATTTTTGTGTTACTAAAATATCCGCTAGGGAATAGAAAGAACACTTAAAAACATATAATAAGGTGATTATCACCAAGAAAGAAAAATTAAAGGTATCCTAAATATACAATCATAAAGATTTCAAAAGTTGCATTTTTAGGTCACCTTTTGGTATATGTCTTTTTTGGAGATAATCACAGTATTATGATTTTGAGTGCTCATTCCACCCCTAGTGGATATTTTAGAAACTCATAAATATTTTCTAGCGATTTTTCTTTCCAAAAGGTTATGTTTTTTATTTGTACCAATATTCTTTTCTAAGATGTGGCCTACAGCCGTCCTTAGTTGTTCACCCTGTACATTTAAAATAAAAAAGCAAAAGAAGATTTAAATAGTATATTAACTATTAATAAATAGAACACTGAAAATAAAAATAAAACAAATCCAGCCTTAAAATAAATATCTTGTCCAGAAAAAGAAATCCAACCTAAAAAAATATAATAGTGTAAGCATATTACATAAGTGTGGAAAGTGATATATGACACATCTTAACAAAAATTGGATTTGTGTGCAACTGTATATATCAAGCTGTAGTTGCTATAACCTAACACGATTCAAAAGTGAATTGATAAAGATTACTGATACCTTATAGCTGGTTTACAAAATATTTTTTAGAATAATTTTTTAATATTAAAACTATAAAAATTTCAAACTATCAAAACTTTACGAAACGTTACGGTATATCCCTCCACCCGGAATTTCAATGTTGAATAGCCGATTAAAGTATTGAAATGAGTATATTTAAGTTTTAGTAATTATGATTTTGGAATAAGTACTTACCGATAACTGTCCATTTTCCTTCTCGTAGTAGGCATGTCATTTGTTGATATTTTGACGTTTGTGAATATTTTTGTCATCATATTTAGTGAATGTCTTTGCTGCTTTCTTATTTGTGTAGTCATATAAAAATAATGGAAATGAGAATGAATTTACCCAAGAATATCATAGAAAATGCAGCCAAAGCTGCGAATAATTCATTGCCGGAGAAATATAGTGTCGTATACGACAAGGATTATGAAGTATTCAATTAATAGAAGTTGCTTCATTTCTCCTCATACAATTAGCGGGCGTTATGATCCATTATGCCCGCTCATTACGCCCTAGGGTATAATGAGTGTATTTATAGCAACCGTACTTAAGGTAAAATCAACAAACAATATACAAGTGAAAAATAAATACCTTTCTCTTGAATCACTCTATTTATGGCTGAAAACTGCATTAACATCCGTTGAGACAGCGGAAGCTACTTCATTTCATACTATGAACACGACGAAAAACGGCCGAGCGCGTGATAGTAGTTGAAGAGCAGCAGGCAAGGAGAAGCATGACATTCGAAAGCGTCGGCATTTTGAACATGGCGGTAATTTCTTGGCCGATTTTCGTCATGTTCAGCTTCATTTTTAACATATTTCTCATCGTTTTCATGTGAAACCAAGATGATCGTTTTGAACTATGAGAAGTCTACTTTCTAAATCTTTTTTGTAAATTGAAATCGGACCATATCTGTCGCATTTAGGTCTGCTGGAAAATTGCATAGTAAAATATTCAAATGGCCACAGATCAAGAACTGTGCATCGGACAGTTCCTGCTAT
>JARQZK010005249.1:0-35000 GCA_030704885.1 Cynegetis impunctata | reverse complement strand
ACGGCATCAACTGCTGCGTTCATGAATTCGGTACTCCAATCCTGACGCTTTGTGTTCCGAACATAATTTCTAACCTTCTGAAAAAATTCTAAATCAAGTACGACATTCAACGGGCAGAACGGGGTACCCCATTTGTACCCGACTCCATTCCGCCCCATGTGAACGTTTACTTTTAAAGTTAAATTTTTGAAAAAAAGACATGACCTAGGATAAAGCTAAAGTGATAAAAAAGTTGCTTAAGAAACATTCTTTGCATTTCATAATTGAAATAGATCAAAATTGGATAACCAAATTACTTACGGTGGTTGATATGGTCGGCAAAGTTACAAATCTACACGAAAATTCCAGATGTTAACGAGACTAACCTTTTACTCGGCGTTGTTCGGACAACTGGCATACCTAACATGTAACCGATGCTTTTAGGTGACGTTCAGTGCAATTTCGGATATTTCCGTTCACACGTTCGGTTTTTTACTGGCGTACCCCGTTCTACCCCGCTATCCTGTTCTGCCTCACCTTCCCCTATATATATATATATATATATATATATATAGAGAGAGAGAGAGAGAATAAAAAAAGCTAGTTAGTCGAGTATGTAAGGTACGCTGGCTAGCATTTGGGAGGTCTCGGGTTCAAACCCCGGGGCCGACTGGTCTGCCATGAGTTGTTCTCAGAGGTTTCCTCATGGTAATGTAAGTCACTGCTTGCAAACTTATAAGGCGAATGCTGGGCCAGTATTAATCCTCTGAACCCTACCCACACTTCCTATGTTCCATAAATATCCCGTATCACCTATCCTTAATGCACTTGTACATACAAGTGTATCCTCTGATCTGGCTGAAGGAGTTAATCCCAAACTCAAGCTGCCCGCCTCCTTGACACATACTTCAGGGAGGAATGAAACACGTGTGTTTCCTTTTTCCTTTCCTTGTTTTGGACACAGAACTATCATCTAGAAATGTTTCATAAACATTCTAGAGTCTATACAATTTTAGTGAATATAATGAAAGGGTTAAGCTAGGCCTTTCAAAATGTTAAATATGTAGGACTTCTTCGAATAGTCTTCTCTAGTTACTGAATTCAAAGATTCTGCCTCCCATACATATTTCTAATCAAACAGGTGTCCTGCTCTACGAATCTCTGAATATATGTTCTTCCGTCCATAAAAACCCCAACCCCATACGCAAGGACCGTTGTTGCGGCCGTCACGACGTTGGCGGCGTCGTCCCACGGATGCTCTCACCGTCCCCGTCGCCATGCAATAACGGCGCGCTCCGTAGCGTCGCTATGGCGACCGAGCCGCCTCGTCGAGAGAAATGTCCCAAATATGCCGCTTTTTCCTCGGCGAAAAACATTAAAGATGTGGAGCAAAATTATCGGTATAGTTCGTTTATATGGAAGTAGCCATATAAACGAACTATACCGATAATTTTGCTCTACCTATTTAATATTTTTCCGCGACTAATTTCTTTGTTATTGTTTATTTACTCATTCTTAGTTCTGGCGGATAGCATTAATCGCCTCCGTGGCAAAGTTTGACCAAATCTCCCATACCGGAGAGTTCAAACAATAAACCACAATGAGGGTGATTGTCTTCCGTATCAGAGGATTTTGTTTGTTGTACTATTTTCATCTTCAAATTTTCAATCCAATGCTTTGCTACGCCGTTCTGATGAGGACCAAAGAGTCCGAAACACGTGTCAACGGCTGCTCCCATATAAACGTGCTATACCGATAATTTTGCTCCACATCTTTAATGTTTTTCCATGACTGATTTCTTTGTTGTTAGATAAATAGTACCCTATTATTTTTATTTTCAAACATTACGTAGGTGAAGGTTTCTTTGGTTTCCCTTACCATCTAATGATAACATTTTTGAATGTTAATATTAGACTGAATAGCATATAATAAATAATTAGCAAGACAAAGCAGCCTTATCTTTTCAAATTTTTCACATCAATGAATGTCAAAGAAATTTCAATTACGAATATCATAGTGAAACGTCAATTTTTTAATAAAATCGAGTTTTTTAAGATTCAACCAGCCTGTTATTGCTAATAATTATCAAAAGATTAAAAATAGATCACAGGCAACAACAATTCGAATAAATATATATATATATATATATATATATATATATATATATATATATATATATATATATATATATATATTTTATATATATATATATATATAATATATATATATTATACTATATATATATATAAATATATATATATATATATATATATATATATATATATATATATATATATATATATATATATATATATATATATATATATATATATATATATATATATATATATATATATATATGTATATATATATATATATATATATAAATATTTTGCTAAATACAATGACTGTTGTATATAAGATGAAAAATGGTGTGTACCCACAACATATTTTAGAAAAACTACAATTAGTATCTGATATTAAGAATTATAATACAAGAGGTAGGCAAAATTTTTATATTACATGTGTGCATTCAACTTTTGCACAAAACAGTCATAAAGGTTTAATAGACTTCAATAATCTTCCAGACCATATAAAGAATTTGAATATTGTTAGTTTTAGAGAAAGGTTAAGAAAATATATTGTGGAAAACCATAGTATTATATAAGCAGAGATGTGGAACTTTTCATTTTCTTTTTTGTTATAATGTGATAGCAATTTGCTAAATAAAGGATTATTATTATTATTATTACTATATATATATATATATATATATATATATATATATATATATATATATATATATATATATATATAAAATATATATCTCAGTTTACGTTTCTAATAGTCTTTGATTTAAAGCTTCTAATTGAACATAAGATAAAACGACTAATTTGTTGGATGAATTTAATTGAGGTTCATTATTCTTTGCCAAGCTTTCGAATTTAATTCAATTCTTCTTCAGGGCTTCTGGAAGTACAACATACAGTTTTTAGCTAAGAAAGTACAGTTTTTATATTAATTACTCACTGAATTTTGAGGTAATTTTTAGGATTTCTGCAAGGCTCAAAACATATTTCGTTTCAAAATTTAAAGCAAATAAGTTCGGACATCACATGTATTTGGTTAGTATTTAAATTATTTTAAAAAAAAATAATTTCAAATAGGTACTGCTATTATATATATTTCATAATTATTATGTAGGTATATTATTTCTCAGTGCAAATTTTAAATCCGAATGCCGATTCTTTAATCATTTCATGAATGTTATAGTAGGATGCATTAATATTGAAAAGTAGCATTATACGACACCGTTTACAAAAAAGTTCAGTACACACAAAGTAATTATAGTTAGCAGATATAAAGTAAATTTTATATTACATCTGCCCCGCTTAACCACTTTTCCCGTTGAACAAACAAAGCTTAGGCTAACAATAAAATCGCACACACGAATACCTGTCGGATAATGAAGTCGGTTCCACAGAAAGGTCGTCGTGACAAGGCAAAACACTCCACCGGGTGTAATTAATCGTGGTGTTTGGAATGAGCTCCTCTTTCGACCGAAGTTGCCCGATATTTTGACCGTGAAATAGGCGGATTCTTTGAGGGCCGCGGAATAATATTGTTTTACATTATGTTTCGTCATTAGGTTCAGGAATTCGAAGCACATCTTCCCTTAACGACTTTTGACGTTAATGTTTCCAACCCAGCTTCGACTACGTTCCGTTGCGCGTCTGGTTGACCGTCATCATTCATCCGACCTGACGTTTTCAGTGCCATTTTGACCGCGAAAATTTGTTTTTCTCAGACTGCAATGATAAATTATCAGTTATAATATCACAAGAGCATCGAAAATAATCGATTATACTTCCGAGTCACGAGACGTATTTTGTAAAACTCGAGCTGCGCTCTCGTGATCGGTAATTATGAGTTATATCTAGACTAACCGATTTTGATTAATTTTTGGATTATTTCTCATTTTCGGGAGCAAAATCCGAATATTACCTCCGATTCTGACGCTATCTCGCCTTTTTATCCAAAAAATTACCTGACTTATTCTAACCTCACTGTCCTTACGTTCGAGTTCAAGAAATTATCGAATTCATGGAATAAATTAATTTGATTTTCAAAAAGATCGATAACGTAAGCAGCCCGTCACCATTTACATACTTGAGGGAGCAATTGAACACGTGGAGTTTCTTTATTTAGATATATACCTATATATATATATATATATATATATATATATATATATATATATATATATATATATATATATATATATATATATATATATATATATATATATATATAAATATATATTTTTTTTTTTTATCGAAAACATTTATCACATAAAATATACAAGATACAATATCATCAACAAATTCCTAAACAGTGTATCAAACACTGTTATCGGAATCAACAACAAATATAACTTCCCTACCTAACAATGGTGTGCGCCACAGTCCTCAATTCTGTAAGCCTAATTATCAATAATAAATTTTTCGAAATAATATTAAACTATGATAACTAAAATAAAAATTCTAATCCTTATTACTAATATCGAATTTTTCTAATTTAACATTAAACTATGGATATTGTAGTACATATACAATTTTTAACATTAACTATTTATAGCCTCAAGTGTTGTTTGAGCTTTTTCAAAAATGCAGCATAACTTATGATGTTCTTAACACTTATTGGTAACTGATTTTGCCGACATACAGCTCTACTTAATGGATTACTGAGTCCAATATTACTTCTTACAATTTCTAGATATATATTATTACTATCTCTTGTATTATATAGATGGAGATCCTTATTAAACGTTAAAGCTATATTACATTTAATTGTTTTAGTTATTATTTTATGAATATGCTTATCACACTGTTCTAACTCCAGTAATTCACCAAACGACAGACACCCAACTCCCTGTATAGCTAATCTGTAGGCACAAGCCAATCTTCGATCAATAAGAATCTTCAATACTTTATTCTATAAAGTATGATTAGATTTAAACAAAACAATCCCACATGTACCCCATATTGGGATCATGTATCGAAAATGAGGAAGAAAGAATGCATTGTAAACATTCATTTTACTCTGATGTGTAATATAATTTCTGAAGCGATAAAGAGCACCTATCATTGGAGTTATTTTATACTTATGAGTTCAATATGCTCTTTTAAGTTCAAATTCTCATCTATTATGTATCCCAAATATTTAACTGAATTTACCCTTTCTATACTTATATTATCAATTTTGATATGTTGATTTGGAAAAGGTCTATTTTTGTGCTTATGATTATAAATATATATATATATATATATATATATATATATATATTATATATATATATATATATATATATATATATATAGCACAAAAATAGACCTTTTCCAAATCAACATATTAAAATTGATAATATAAGTATAGAAAGAGTTAATTCAGTTAAATATTTGGGATACATAATAGATGAGAATTTATTACATATATATATATATATATATATATATATATATATATATATATTATATATATATATATATAATATATATTATATTATATATATTTATATATATATATATATATATATATATATATATATATATATATATATATATAATATAAATATTTATTCGAATGGTTGTTGCCTGTGAACTATTTCTGATCTCTTGATAATATTAGAACAGGCTTGTGAATCTTAAAGCAACGAATGTCGTGGCGAAACGTCAACTTTTTAATAAAAATCGAGTTTTTAAGATTCAAAAGCCTGTTATTGCTAATAATTATCAAGAGATTATATATATATATATATATATATTATATATATATATATATATATATATATATATATATATATAGAGGAAAACTATTTGTAGGGACTGCAGCAATGTAAAAGGAAAATCTTTGAAGTTTTTCCATGCTTTCGGAATCGTTTATTCCATCATCAGGGAGAATCTTTCGTGAGGATGTTTACATATATGTGGATAATAGGATATGAGAAACATTTTAAATGATGCTATTAGTTAAATAATTAGAAAAGTTGACACATTTTTTATTATTTAACAAATAGCATCGTTTTCAATGTTTCTTATATCCTATTATCAACATATATGTAAACATCCTCACGAAACATTCTCCCTGATGATAGAATAAACGATTCCGAAAGCTTGGAAAAACTTCAAAGAGTTTCCTTTTACATTGCTGCAAATAGTTTTCCTCTAAACTAGTCAGCGACTATCCTCCTCTTATATATATATATATATATATATATATATATATATATATATATATAATATATATATATATATATATATATATATATATATATATATATATTACTATCTATAGTATATAGATATATATATATATATATATATATATATATATATATATATATATATATATATATACAACTGAAAGTGTGTTCACTTGATGAATCAACTCACAAATATATTGTGTATAACTATATTTCAGAAACTAGTAGAGAAAGTTTCTGAAGAATTATTATTGCTCAAATATTTTTAATATAGGTAGCAGTCAAAATATCTGTTCTGCATACCACATTGACATCATCCCCGGCCGGTCCTGCCACATTTTTCGAGAACAACCACATTATAGGCGTACCATAACGTAACGTAATCGATTCAACTGTTCATTTTTGCCCGACCTGTGATTACGCCCGGGCTCTATATTATAATCCGTGGTTCTATAATGGCGGCCGTTGCGGAGATCTTGGAAAAGATTAAGAATTACTTATTGCCGCCTCATTCCGAGCTGCCAATATCGTAAGTTAGATATTATTTTTTTCGTGCGGTCGACCTTTTGCGTAACCAAAGTCCGTTATTGTATTATTGAAATTACGTAATTGAATATAAACGTAGCCTATATGTGGATTGTTTTTCTTTTTTCAAGTAGCCGCAGTACGTGACCAGAGGTAGACCCCTAATAACCAAGCGCAATGCGGACACAAACAAAATTCAATTCCATGTGTGGTTGATAAAATTGAATGTCACGACAAACTGTGGAATCGACACTAACCACTAACATGGAGAACGGTGGTTTTCTCAGGCTATTTGTTATATTGAATGGAATTGGCATATACTTAGTGAAAGTTCATATTCATAACTTTATAAAGAAATAAAAAACTAACTTTTCACAGGTTGTGAAAAGTTAGTTTTTTATTTCTTTATAAAGTTATGACTATTTGTTATATATACGAACGTTTATATACATATATATATATATATATATATATATATATATATATATATATATATATATATATATATATATACACTGTGCTGGACTGGCGCATCTGGGGGCCCGCGACGATATGTATATAAAGTAGACCTGTGTCGATCGTGATTGATCGAATCACGAATTTCTAAAAGACCCGATCTAATTTAACCCGATCCCGATTTACTTGACAAGACTAAACAAATTGCACTTCATTTTCATATGTTTTCATACAACAGTATATAACTAATTTCTTGCTGATACAATCGTTTACATGCTTTCATTCATCGCACTCTTTCTCGTGTTGTTTTGAGTTTTGACACGTAATCCAAAAGCAACCGATTTTTTCAGGAACGCTCGCGTAGAAGAGTCGCGACCTGTCGATCTCTCAGTCTTTTGGGTCGCGAACTCGATCGATCGCGTCGTGATCGAGATCGAATTCAGTTTGAGATCAAATCAGTGACATGCTGATATATTCGTTACAAACCGCGACCGGTGACCCAAATGATCGAAATGATCGAATCCTTTTAACTCGATCACCATACGAGTGGGTCATGATCGACCCGGGTCTCGACAAATGATCGATCGACACAGGTCTAATATAAAGTAGACCTGTGTCGATCGATCATTTGTCGAGACCCGGGTCGATCATGACCCATTCGTATGGTGATCGGGTTAAAAAGATTCGATCATTTCGATCATTTGTGTCACCGGTCTCCGGTCGCGGTTTGTAACGAATATATCAGCATGTCACTGATTCGATCTCAAACTGAATTCGATCTCGATCAAGACGCGATCGGTCGAGTTCGCGACCCAACAGACTGAGAGATCGACATGTCGCGACTCTTCTACGCGAGCGTTCCTGAACAAATCGGTTCCTTTTGGATTACGTGTCAAAATTCAAAACAACACGATAAAGAGTGCGATGAATGAAAGCATGTAAACGATTGTATCAGCAAGCAATTAGTTATATACTGTTGTGTAAAAACATATGAAAATGAAGTGCAATTTGTTTAGTCTTGTCAAGTAAATCGGGATCGGGTTAAATAAGATCGGGTCTTTTAGAAATTCGTGATTCGATCACTCGTGTATAGGTTGCGATCGAATCAAAAATATTCGATTAATCACGATCGACACAGGTCTAATATAAAGGCCCCCGAAGACATGTACTTCACCCAAAACCCTCCTTGCCCCCCTTTCCTTCTCGATTCTTGTAATATTAGTTGTTACCTTTGCAATTAATAGATGAGGTGTAAATAAGTAAGTATCGACAAGCTGAACTTTCGTCAATTTATTTATCAATGTTCATTTTTTCACAAGTTTGTGGTTAGGACATTTTTGGGCGAGGGAAAGATCATTCAGAAAAACTGTGATAGTTTACAATAACTGCGCAGTTCAGTGCTTGAATTCGCAATCTCATCAATGATCTCATTTTTGTCTAGATTGACGAACAAATCTTTCTCAATAAGCATGAGCATCATGGATTGAGATGATTTTGACTCAGACTAGACCCCAATCTGTTTTTCAAAATTTTAAGCTTTGAGAACACTCTTTCACAGGTTACTTTTGTGCATGGGAGAGTCATTACATATTTGAAAGCGAAGTAAAGATTTCCAAATAATCCAGATTGAGAGAAAACGTCATGCAATAGAGCAAAGGCACAAGCTAAGCTTTGAAAACATTTAAACATTTTGTAGAATCAGTATCATTCTGACTGTTGCTATCTTTTTTTCATCCTCGGAATCAGTTGCATTATCATCACTGTTACTGTCTTCAACGGAAATCGAAAAGTTGCGACTATAATTACTGTGAGAATCTGTATTCACGAATTTTGAATATTGACTAGATTCAACTAAAATTTCATAGTAAATTATTCGATACTTTTGTTCTGCTGTGATGTGTCTGGCTTTATCTCTAGCTAACTCTCTTGGTAATTTCGTTTTGTATGAAATTCTGTTTTCTGAAAAAGATTCTTGAATACAAATTTCATTATTACTGGCAAATACTTTTTGAATTTCAGAATTGAATTTTTCACAATTTGTAACCACTTGCGAAATAGTAATCCTTTCTTTTCTCTTCCATTTGTCCCAGTAAAGTTTCAATCACTTTCCAAGCTCTCGAGTGGTCAAGCGACTTGGTTTGTAAAATGACAGAAACAGGGGTTGTGACTGAAAACATGAGAAATGCCAGTAATACGTTTTCAAAGATAGTCCATTTTTCAAGTAACACTTGTGCCAAAAATTTCGTTTTGCTATCAAAATTTCCTTGAATGATATCTATCAACAATAACAAGAAGGTGACAAATTTACTGGACTCTGAATCTGTTTAATCGAAGTCGATAATTGCGGAAATGGCTTTATTTTTGCTCCACCATCTAGTTGCTCCAATTTTTTTCAAGCGCCTCAATTTACCATGACCTGTATGTCGCGATTTTGTTTGTAATTCCCATGCTCGGCTCTATCTGGTCGGCGAATGCTGACTCGCCGACCTGGCCAATCCGGCGCTGTATATATATATATATATATATATATATATATATATATATATATATATATATATATATATATATATATATATATATATATATATATATATATATATATATATATATATATATATATATATATATATTTATATATATATATATTATATATATATATATATATATATATATATATATATATATATATATATATATATATATATATATATATATATATATATTTATATATATATATATATATATATATATATATATATATATATATATATATATATATATATATATATATATATACATATATATATATATATAATATATATATATATATATATATATATATATATATATATATATATACAATGAAGTATGTAACTGCTGATGGTTTTTAAAAAATATATTAATTGTAGCTGGGTATTCGGCAAGGAGTTATGATCTAAACAACCAAATTTGTCTCAGTCGACGTTTCGACTCTTTATTGAGTCTTCCTCAGGACATCCTTCAAAAACATTGTTTTTCTTGAGGTTATGTTTGGCTCCTCGCTTCGAAATTATTAAATTAATAGACAATTTTTACTCCAAAAACAATGAGCTGTTGTAGAGTTGTGTCATGTTATGGGCCTTACAACCTGACTGTTTATGTCCTGAGGAAGACTCAATAAAGAGTCGAAACGTCGACTGAGACAAATTTGGTTGTTTAGATCATAACTCCTTGCCGAATACCCAGCTACAATTATTATATGTATATATATATATATATATATATATATATATATATATATATATATATATATATATATATATATATATATATATATATATATATATATATATATATATATATACAAGGCTATTTGAATTCGAGTCTATGTATGGGGATTCCGATAACGATAAGAGATAGACGGATGGTTAAATGGAGCTAAAGTTGCATATTTCAGAGGTCAATTATATGAATTTAAAAAATCTGACCTAGCTTCTTTGGTTCTGGAGTTATACAGGAAAAATCGAAAATGTCGAAATTCTTCTTTTGCCTATATCTTTTTGTTTTAGGAATTTTTTCAGAACAGATTGTCACTTTGCCATTGCAACTTTTTGTAGGCTATCCAAATATCTGATTAAAATTTTTTTACAGGGTGTCGTATAAATTGGGCCACCGTCAACTTTTATTTTTCAAATACGGACCTGTATTTTCAATTGAATTTTTTTGAATGTCAAGCGACATGTTTCATATTGTCGTAGTATTTTCATCTGAATTACAAAGTATTTTGGAAATATTGAACAATTACTAGTTGAATTTCAACATTTTTTTAAAGTTTCAGCTACCTAGTATTAGTTCACTATTTCCAAAACACTTTATGATTTCGATAAAAATAAAACGCCAATATGAAACAAGACTCTAGGCATTTGAAAAAATGCAATAAAAATACAGGTCATTCAGATACTTGTAAATGTGGCAAAATTTGAAAAAAGTTATATATTTTTTACAGCTGGAATTTGAAAAACAAATGAAATTTCACTATAAATAAGTCAATATTTTCAAAACACTCTGTAATTCAGAAAAAAATACTACGACAATATGGAACATGACTCTTGTCATTCAAAAAAATGCAATTAAAAATACAGGTCCGTTTTTGAAAATTAAAAGTTGAGAGTTGCCCAATTTATACGACCCTGTGTATAATTTTTATTCAGATATTCGGATAGCCTACAAAAAGTTGAGAAGTGACAATCTGTTTTAAGAACATTCTTAAAATAAAAAGATGTAGGCAAAAGAAGAATTTCGACATTTTCGATTTTTCTTGTATAACTCCAGAACTAAAGAAGCTAGATCAGATTTGTTTTATCGGTATAATTGACCTTTGAACTATATGCAACTTTTCCCTCATTTTACCATTCGTCTTTCTCTTACCGTTATCGAAAGAATAGCCCTGTATATACAGGGTGTCCCACCGGGAAAGAACGCGATCTGTATATGGAAAACTACACATAGAAAACTTTTGAAAATTTGACAGTATACTAATGTTGATAGGAGCAACTCGACTGAAATATTTTCAAGATGGTGGCACTTCCGGTTATACCGGAAGTAGATACCAACTTGCTTATTTTAAATTGAATACCCTATATATTAATACATTTTTAGATTCTACGCAAGATTCTAGGCAGATTTTATGTATTATGTCCTATACCTAAGTCTAAGCGTTTTTGACATATTTAGGTTTTTATGTCAAAAATGACGCTTGCAAGCCCTAATATAATTATCAATTGTTTCTATAAGGATTCCCGTTTTACTTACTTTGGGGTGGATTCCTTATTGAAATAGACTTGTTCTAATAGATTTTGTATAGTATTTGGATAACTAGTCATACAGGGTTCGAAAAAAAAAGATCTAAAATGAGATTGAGAAAACTGACAAAAATCAATTTTTTCAAATGGAAACCCCCCATTTTTCTTATTTTGTAGTATTTAGCATTTAAAAAGAAGGTAGCTTTGTATGAAGTTATCTATACCTAAAATTTGAAGTTTTCGAAATACTGCCAATTTAATATTTTTATATGGCGATTTTGCATTTAATCGTTAAACAATTAGATCTAGGAAAGCCACGATCGTATTTGACATTTCAAATCATCGTAATGGCATCCCGGTTAAATTATACAAACGAAGATTATTTAAACTTATTTATATTATTTATGGACAATGTGATAAATTATTTCAAGAACATCTGATACATGTGCGACCCGATATCTTCATAAACAAAAACCATCACCAAATACTGTTAAACGAATTATAGAAAACTTCAAAAATTTTGGATCCGTAAAGGGATAAGTGTACAAAAAGAAACCAGTTGTTAACACTGATAATATTGAAATAGCAATTTTGGGATATTTTGAAGCATATCCAACAAAATCTTCAAGGCAGATAGCATTAGAATCAGGCTTATCTAAATCGTCAGTTCTAAGAATTTTACGGAAACACAAATATCATCCCTATGCTATCCATATTTTCAGTAGTGCAGCATTTAAATGAAAATGATTTAGATAAGCCTTAAAAGTTTAAATAATTTTCGTTTGTATAATTTAACCGGGGTGCCATTACGATGATTTGAAATGTCAAATACGATCGTGGCTATACTAGATCTAATTGTTTAACGATTAACTTCAAAATCGCCATATAAAAATATTAAATTGGCAATATTTCGAAAACTTCAAATTTTAGGTATAGATAACTTTATTCAAAGTTACCTTCTTTTTAAATGCTAAATATTACAAAATAAGAAAAATGGGGGTTTCCATTTGAAAAAATTGATTTTTGTCAGTTTTCTCAATCTCATTTTAGATCTTTTTTTTCGAACACCCTATATGATTAGTTATGCAAATACTATACAAAATCTATTAGAGCAAGTCTTTTTCAATAAGGAATCCATCCCAAAGTAAGTAATACGGGAATCCTTATAGGAACAATTGATAATTATATTAAGGCTTGCAATCGTCATTTTTGACATAAAAACCTAAATATGTCAAAAACGCTTAGACTTAGGTATAGGATATAATACATAAAAACTGCCTAGAATCTTGCGTAGAATCTAAAAATGTATTAATATATAGGGTATCCAATTTAAAATAAGCAAGTTGGTATCTACTTCCGGTATAACCGCAAGTGCCACAATCTTGAAAATATTTTAGTCGAGTTGCCCCTATCAACATTAGTATACTGTCAAATTTTCAAAAGTTTCCTATGTGTACTTTTCCATTTACAGATCGCGTTCTTTCCCGGTGGGACACCCTATATATATATATATATATATATATATATATATATATATATATATATATATATATATATATATATATATATATATATATATATATATGAATTTTATTTTAATTTTATTATTTTTTATTGAAGTAAAAATAGAACTAAGTATTTTGTGAATATTTCAAATGCCTACCTGTTGCCAATATTATCGCGCAAAAAAGGGCAAAATAATCGAGTTGTTGTATGGAGCCCCCTTTAATATTTATTTTATTTTGTTTGTAGTATTTTTCGTTAGCGGCAACAGAAATACATAATATGTGAAAATTTAAACTGTTTAGCTATCGTGGTTTTTGAGATACATCCTGGTGACAGACAGACGGACGGACAGCGAAGTCTTAGTAACAGGGTCTCGTTTTTACCCTTTTGGTACGGAACCCTAAAAATTGACAAAATTGCTTAGCTCACAATCAATGACAAATCTAATAAAAACTCACAAAACTTAGAGCTAGTAACTATTCATGGACCCCATCAAAACACTTAAGGATGGAGACTGAAAACAGTACACAAAACAGAGCACACGTCAAAGCAACGAAAGTGAGGCATCGACCAACGATGTGGCCATCGCGATCGTAGTCAATTATTATGTTAAAAAAATTAAATAATAAGAAAACAACTTGTCTAAAAACCACAAAATGAAAATAACTTTTTATTCGACTAGTTTCGCCTGTTACAGCATTATCAAGACTGAATACATAATTGCAAAGACATCGCTTGAAAATATAAGTATTTCGGTTCGGTACCTAGGGGTGGTAAAATGTAATCGATGGGTCCAAGTTATCAGAGATTTAACAGTGGGGAGTGGTTTAAGTCTAACTGGTCATTGAGAAGAATGTAATTATGGGATTTTTGGATCTTGTTTATTTCCGTGGCTTCCAGGAAGTTCATTATCATACCTTTATCACAGTAATGAAGAATTTTTGGTTTGAAAGAGGATGAGATGTTATGTTTTTTTGACTCTAGATGTTCCCTAAATGCTGATTGTCCGTTTTTTAGATGTTCTTTTAGCCTGGTTTCAAAACATCTCCCGGTCTGACCTATATATGTTGATATATATATATATATATATATATATATATATATATATATATATATATATATATATATATATATATATGTCAGACCGGGATGAGTCACAAAAACATAACATCTCATCCTCTTTCAAACCAAAAATTCTTTATTACTGTGATAAAGGTATGATAATGAACTTCCTGGAAGACATGGAAATAAACAAGATCCAAAAATCCCATAATTACATTCTTCTCAATGACCAGTTAGACTTAAACCACTCCCCACTGTTAAATCTCTGATAACTTGGACCCATCGATTACATTTTACCACCCCTAGGTACCGAACCGAAATACTTATATTTTCAAGCGATGTCTTTGCAATTATGTATTCAGTCTTGATAATGCTGTAACAGGCGAAACTAGTCGAATAAAAAGTTATTTTCATTTTGTGGTTTTTAGACAAGTTGTTTTCTTATTATTTAATTTTTTTAATATAAATATGAACTACCACAGAGTTAATTCATCGTCCATCGAATTAATTATTATGTTGATGATACATCTATATCAAATTTAGAAAGTTGCAATTAATTTTGCTTAGTTGTCCCATGTCAGAATTATTATCGACAGTACCTTCCTTTATATTAATGTGCCACATTTCAAGGAATAACCGACTTACATAATTCTTATCTTGTTTCAGTATTTTCACGTTGGAATAATCAAAACAGTGGCCAGTTTCTTGGTAGCGTTCGGCCAACGCACATTTCAGTTTCTTTCATCAGGACAGTAGCTTTTATGCCGTGTTAAACGCTGCTTCAGCCACTATGAGGTTTATCCCACATAGTAGCTACGACAACTCTCACATGGAAGTTAATGAACAATATAGCTACAATATTACTTGTGTATTTATCTTTTGTTTCAGAAAACATATCTGAATTCTGCAAGACGTTATACTTAGCAACCCTTATATGATGAAAATCCTTATATATATATATATATATATATATATATATATATATATATATATATATATATATATATATATATATAATCTCTTGATAATTATTAGCAATAACAGGCTTGTTGAATGTCGTGGCGAAACGTCAACTTTTTAATAAAATCGAATTTTTTAAGATTCAACAAGCCTGTTATTGCTAATAATTATCAAGAGATTAGAAATAGTTCACAGGCAACAACAATTCGAATAAATAATTATATATATATATATATATATATATATATATATATATATGTATATATATATATATATATATATATATATATATATATATATATATATATATATATATATATATATATATATATATATATATATATATATATATATATATATATATATATATATTCTATCTGATTTAGTTTTTGTTAGTTGTGGATTAGTATTGATGAATTATTTGGTTTCATATAAGTTTTTGATAGATTGTTTATTATTTAATGTTTGTGTTTTATTTTTGCATTTCTTGTGGTAAGTTTATATAGTTTGTGTTACTTTTTGTCTAATGGAATTTTGGTTTACAGGACATAAATTTGAAATACTTTTTTCTATTTTAGCTATAATATTATGTATTGGTATTTGTTCAATATTATTAATTTCTATAGAGTGTTTGGGGTCTAAATTTAATGTTTCTTCAACGAAAATAGGTAAAACAGTGTTACTGTTATTAATTACACTATTTTCACTTGATCTTGCTTCTAATATTGTTTGTGGTGATTGGTTAGATATTAGTTTGTTCAATTTTTGGATGTGTCTGTTTTTATTAATTTTATAGGGTTATTGTTTTCAATTTCTTCATGTTGTTAAGTAAAATTTCATTCAGAAGTATTTGTTGTAATACGTTTGTTAGAGTATTTATTCGTTTTGTTAAAATGTTGATATTTTTAACAGTGTCGGTAATTATTGAATTGAGTGTTTTTTAAATGAAATTTTTATTTAGAATTTTAAATCTTCTGAGAAGGTACTCACAATCTAGAACAAGGTTTGACACAGATTTTCATGCTTGCAATGCAGTAAAATAATTCTTCTCGACTTCAGATTAGTAATCTTCTTGTTGAGGGAACATACATTTTTCAAAATAATCACTGCTTGTTGCCCCTGCTGTTGTTCCACATTCTTGAAAAAGTTTAGGATCATTGATATATTTTCAGCTTGCAATATTTAATTATTTATTTGAATTTTTGTTGCCTGTGAACTATTTTTAACTTTTTGATAATTATTAGCATTAACTGCCTTGGTGAATCTCAAAAAGCTCGATTTTATTAAAAAGTTGACGTTTCGCCACGACATTCGTGGCTTTATCAAAACTTTTTCAAGATTCACCAAGCCTGTTATTATACTAATAATCATCAGAAAGTTATATATATATATATATATATATATATATATATATATATATATATATATATTTATATATATATATATATATATATACACAAATTGCTCGTTCATGTATGAGTATAAGATATTTATAAGCCTTTATTTGAATCTATTTGTGGGAATGGTTTTATATTTGGATGAGTTTAAATCATACCCACTATATTGTCTATACTTGTGTGTTTTTTCTTCCTATGGTTTTTACGAGCCAGTTGGTGTTCAGTGTCTCTGTCTACCTCCTATGAATGTGGAGCACTTAGAAGCAGTTCAAAGTACGATAAAAATTCAAAAGATCGTTCTTATTACAAAATGAATCACACGCTCTGATATCTAAATTATTTAGAATATGCATCTTCACTTATACAAATTTTCTTGTTTTAAAATCATGCACAGGTTAATCTTAAATATTGACATTCAAGTCCATGTATATTTCTATCCAGGTCATAACTTGGGACCACGATCATCCAGGTCTTATTCACACTTTCATTTATTTGTTACATCTTCCACATCTTTGCATGAATAAATTTATCCACTAGTTACGTAGGACTTAGTTTTCTTCATTGGATGATCCTGTACGTCGCTGAAATAAATTCAAATTAAATCCTGTCTAGTATGTTATCATCTCGCACAAACCAACAACTTCTATTTTCATATATCTTTCAATTATCATAACCCTATATATCTTCTCGGCAATAAAAGCAAAACCATCTCTACCTCGTCTTAGCGTAGCTGCATCCACACAACGGACGCACTCACGCATTCATATCAACGCAGTAAGCCCTGACGACTTCTTAGCAGCAGGGCGCAACCAATCTTGGCACTCTTGACGTGTAACAAATAGACAGGCATCAATCAGCGGTGGATGAGCGATGGCCAACTTTGACCGCGTTGGGACCTTGCCCGTGATCGTGGATCACTACGATCTCTCGATGTGGAGATCGTAAATGAGGATAAAACAACAATATACTACGATATTTCACTGAATGTATAGGGGATGTTAAAGTAGTTGTCATATAGAAATGGGATATGGCGAAAAGTTAGTTTGCGGAATTTAACATTTATTTTATTGTTATTATTTTTTACGTCCGTGTGGGAAAAAAAATCTTTTATAGACTACCCTGAGAGTATCCCGCACACATTCTCAGGGATGTGTGATACTCCGGATGTTGCTGGTTACTCACTAAAAAACCTCTCACACATTCTTTGGAGCTGCCCTTACAGCGTCCCTCAACAAAAGAGATGAGCTGAAAGTGGCCTTTATAGTTCATGGGACCTGATGACTCGAAATGACACTTTCCGCATTCTTCGCGTCAATATCTCGGCCAAAGATCTGCATGCTGGAATAATCTTCAATTCTGTCACATATCGCACACATCTCTTTGAAGAATTAACCGTTTGCGATAACAAAATCTTAGAGGAAAGCAGATTCCGTGTCTCGAAGACTCCGTTGGGAAGAAAGTTGCTCCTCATTGTTGTATTGAAGTTCTCTTTGGACAGTTTGTAGCAGTGTCCTGTCACTGCTCGACTGGAAAGAGGTAAGCAATGTCTGTAGGTACTGAAGGTATAGTGAAGCGCTCTATAGGTGATAATCAAATCATCCCTTAACCTGCGTTCCGAAAAAGAAAGCAACTGAAAAAACCGCAGCCTAGTCTGATAGTCCTGGTGAATTCTGCCAAATGGAATACGTGTGTTTCACCGATGCACGGGCAATAAGAGTTCTTGATCACTCATCGGATTTTCCCACCAAACTGGGCCTGCATACTCTAGAATAGGTCGCACGTAAGTTGTGTTAGAGACTCTTGCTCGTAGCAATATTACATCCAGCGAAAGTTTTGGATAGTAGGTAAGTAAATTGTTCTGCCTTGGACACGACAATTGAAATATGGGTAGACCAATTTGAGTTATCAGTAACGGTAACACCCAGGCCACAATTTTACGTAGAAATATTCTTACTTATGAATGTTTCATATGGATTCATACAGCTTCAAATTTCAAGAACATGAGACAATCGTATACAGAATATTTTCGACATTGACGTGGCATATTTATTTTCGAAGATTTTTCAATTTTACTCAAAAATATTTCTACTTTCAAATTCTCAATATGGATCTACATAGCTGAAAATTACAAAAACCTGAAATATAATTGTCTACAGAATAATTTTGACAAGTTTCAAATGGTTCACATGGATTCATACTGCTTCAAATTTCAAAAACATAAAACATAACCTTATACAGAATAATTTCGACCTTTAAGTTTCCCATCTATTTTCGACAATTTAGACATTTTACGTAAAAATACTCTTTTTTTCAAATACTTCATATGTATTCATACAGCTTCAAATTTAGATGACATGAGACGTAATCTTATACAGAATAATTTCGACATCGAATTGTCCCACTCATTTTCTTTCCTTCATATAGTTCACATGGATTCATACAGCTTCAAATTTCCAAAACCATGAGACATAATCAAATACAGAATAATTTTGAAATTGAAGTGTCCCATAGTGGTTACTTGTTGGTCGGATCTTGTATATCGTTGAAGTAAATAAAGGAAATATGTGAAATGTGCATGATTGATAGTTGACCATGGATGCCCACTCGGACGTTCGTTATGGTACTGCGGATACCCTCGGAGAGAAAAAATAACAAGGAACAAATTGTTGCAAATAGTCGATCACGTTGAATGTCGATGGGTCGAACAAAATATTCATCAATCATCCTTTATTGTGAAAAAATTAATCGTTCTTCAGTGTATTTCCTATATGTTTAAGAATTTTTGAAAATTGTCTGATATCTTCTTTAAGTACAGGATTTCAGTTAATTGAAACTAGAAATTACACTCAACCGGAATTTTAAAAAATAATTTGATCTATTGATATTATGTGATAATCTAATAGGATTGAACAAAATTAATTTGAATTTACAACGTTTATTATCACAAAAATACTTTTAAAGATATAAAACTATATATATATATATATATATATATATATATATATATATATATATATATATATATATATATATATATATATATATATATTTTTTCAAAAGATTTGGGAAATTTAGGTATGTTTTGATGAAATTTCGACTTGTCAACAAAATTATGTTTAAACCTTTAATCATAAAAGATTAATGAGTAAAGATACATCTCCATTATATTATTATCATTTTTATATAAAAATATATATTAATAAATATATATATTTTGGATTGATTGGGCCGATACTTGGTGTAAATTGATAAACATATTAAAACAATGGTTAATAATAGCAATCATGTTAATCCTTTTATAAAATCAGATATATTGTCGCTTGTGGAATTATGTCTGGAACAGAATTATTTTAGTTTCAATATAAGATTTACAGCAGTACTGAAGGCTTGATTATGGGAAACCCTCTAAGCCCTTTGTTGGCTGAAGTATTCATGGATAATTTGGAACAGTTAATTCGTAATCATCCTGTCAGTCGACAATTTGTTTATTGGTTTAGATATGTGGATGATATTATTTGTTGTTCCACTGGTACTCTTAGACAATTTGACTGCTTTCAAACATTCATAAACACTTTACACCCTAACATAAAATTCACTTTAGAGATGGAAAAAAAAACTCAATTAACTATTTGAATTCGAAAATAACAAAAGTAGATAACAAACATAATTTTTCAATTTTTCGCAAACCATCGCACACTGATAGCGTCATACATAGTACTTCCCTACATCCATTCCAACACAAAATGGCAGCTTTCAATAGTATGGTATTGTCGTTTAGTAAATATTCCACTTTCAAACGCCAATTTCAACATCGAGAAAAATATAATTAAACAAATTGCCGTAAATAATAATTATGATCCCATAATAATAGACAATATGATAGATAAAAAGTTTTTCAAAAATGCGATTAACCAGGTGTACCCCCTCACTAAAAATAATATCAAATACAACAGCCTCACATTCATCGGAAATTCAAGTAGAAATCTTAAATCTCTCTTATCCAAGCACAACATTAACATTGCATATCGTACCGGTATAATAATTTAGGAAATCATATAAAAAATAATAAATCCAAAGTTCATAAAGATAATAAATCAGGAGTTTATGAAATTAATTGTGGTGATTGTGATAAGTTTTACATTGGTAGAACTTTCGAAAGTTTTCAAACTAGAATTTCAGAACACAAACGCAGCTTTGTTAATCAGAAGTCGGATTCACATTATGCAAACCATTTAATTCAAGAGAATCAGAGAGAAATATTAAATGCTGAAAGCAAGGGAATTAAACTTAATTTTTTAGAATCATTACAGATAAATAAATACAAGCATTCCGGTCTCCTATTGAATAGCCAAATCGATCATACTTCAAGCCCCCTTCTTAATCTTTTCAAAATTACCGAACTAGCTGACTAGCAGGTCAGAATTGGTTTTTCCATATTATAATAATTATTTCTAACCATCTTTCTATTTACCCCTTCTACACATTTTGTTATCTCTTTATTTCTTGTTTTCGATATAACAGAGAAACAAACTTAGTTTGCCATTAGCATCTGAAGAAGGTGAAGTTCCACCGAAACGTGCGTCATGCGTTGTTTCTTTTAATAAATGTGTAAATTGTTATTATTAACTATTGTTTTACTAAATATATTTATATATATATATATATATATATATATATATATATATATATATATATATATATATATATATATATATATATATATATATATATATATATATATATATATATATATATATATATATATTATATATATATACATATATAAAATTATTTATTTGAATTGTTGTTGCCTGTGAACTATTTTTAACTTTTTGATAATTATTAGCAATAACAGGCTTGGTGAATCTCAAAAAACTCGATTTTATTAAAAAGTTGACGTTTCGCCACGACATTCGTGGCTTTATCAAAACTTTTGAAAAAATTGAAATTTCTTTGACATTTATTGATTTGAAAAAATTTGAATAGTTAATAAAGACTACTATGTTTCATCAAAATTTTTCGGCTGTGGCCGTTCTTTGTTATTTATTACGTGCTATTCAGTCCAATATTAACATTCAAATCTGTAATTATTAGATGGTAAGGGAAACCACAGAAACCTTTACCCACGTAATGTTCGAAATAGGTTCAAATTATTTTGATTTTGAAAAGTCAAAGAATAGGGTACTATTTATCTTATTTTCAAAATTTTTTATTACGGCTGTGGCCGTCTTCAGTTATTAATTACGTGCTATTTAGTCCAATATTAACAGTCAGGTCTGTTGATATTAGATGGGAAGGGAACCACAGAAACCTTCACCCACGTACATGTACAAAATAGAATTAAAATATTTGATTGTTGGATTTTTCTTTAAAAAGACATTACTTGTAATTTTGGCGATCACATGTTCTAAACTATACTTTCTTTTTAAAAAAATTGAAAATTCTACAAAAAATAAATAAAATAAGTACTAGAATTTTCAATTTTTTCAAAAGTTTTGATAAAGACACGAATGTCGTGGCGAAACGTCAACTTTTTAATAAAATCGAGGTTTTTGAGATTCACCAAGCCTGTTATTGCTAATAATTATCAAAAATTTATATATATATATATATATATATATATATATATATATATATATATATATATATATATATATATATATATATATATATATATATATATATATATATATATATATATATATATATATATATATATATATATATATATATATATATATATATATATATATATATATATATATATATATATATATATATATATATATATATATATATATATATATATTTATATATATATATATATATATATATATATATATATATATATAAATATATATATATATATATATATATATATATATATATTATTTTTTATAAATAAATATATATATATATATATATATATATATATATATATTTTATTATTATTATTATTGATAGATAAAAAATAGAAGTTTACTTTCCCAAGTTTCCATTTTCATATCAATAACCACCCACTTCCATAAAATCAATTGCCGTAAACATATCCCCCTGCCACTTCGCATGGTGTTCTAAAAAAAAACCGGAAAAGAAATTACTTACCCAGCATCTCGCGTTTTTTTTCCTCGCCTCCATTTCCCGTAAATTTAATTTCCTCAGTTTACATTCTCCGTCTCGGCGGTGCTGAGACGACGTCGTCCTCGAGATTTTCATTTGCCTCGGATCGTTAGCGAAAAGAGTGCTGTGGGAGCGTTTTCTTTATGGAGTCCCTGTCGAGTTTTCCCGTAATATAAATAGAATAGCGTTCGCCATCCCGACAGGCGATTTCTTTCAGACGCCGTCGTACGATTGGAGGAGAAAAGTCAGCGAGAAAATTGATTTTCGTGACGTCAAAGCGAATGGAGTGAGAAACAGGGGAGCTTGTGTATGAAATACGGAGGGAAATCTCCGGAGGTACTCTCGGGCCGGGAGGGAGAGAATTGGAAAATTATATTGCAAATAGTTTATTTATCGAGGAAATTCGTTATGTTTACTTTTCTATCCAACAACAACTAGTGGTTGAAATTCAACAATAAATCATTTTCAGTTTGAATTTTAATTATTTGAAATTTACAGGATGTGCGTAAGCAATAATTACATGAAATGACAAAGACGTCGGAGTTGTCATTTTTCTAATCTCGTTTGCACAGAAATTAAATTCAATATATTTTCAACATCTTTATTCTTATAAGTCAGAAGCGTATGAGTGATTATTTTTCTCGTATAACTTTCAACCAATCAGTACGATCAATTTAGTTAACTTACCTTGTATAATTTCGATAATACCTGATTATACGTAGAGTAGCTCTACCAATCGAAAACTAACAGGACCGTCAAATTTTGACGTTTATCAATAACTGTTCAAAAGGGTCGATTCGGAGATTTTTACTCAATTTACTCAATGAATAATTGTATAAGATACAATACGTACTTCGAAATAAATACGGTTATATATCTCAAACTTCCTGCATAATTACCAATCGTGTCGATTTGACAGAATAATCCTAAAAATAATTTAGACTGTCAAACTGACACTCTTTGTAATTATGCAACAAGTAATCGATGTATAACCTGATTATTTTGAAGTACTTATAGTATTACTACTGATTATATGACTCATGTGTGAATAAGCCAATATAATTCGTGAATTTTGCATAACTACTGCGTATTGATAAGTGAATATACTTTTGACGACGTGATATAATCGTTTTGGTGTTTCGCCTAGTGTCAAAATGTGAATGTTCTCATATTGACGATGTTTTGAAGTTTGTCAAAATAAAGAAATATTTTTTATTCGTTATATAATCGTAACGAATACCACTCGAGCAATCGAAAATAATTATTATGTTTACCTCGTCACTCGACGTATTTTCTTAAAACACCACTCGAGCTGCGCTCTCGTGATGTTTCGCAAAATGCGTCTCGTGATTCGGAAGTATAATCGATTAGTTTTGATGCTCTTGTGATATTATAACTGATAATTTCGAAATTTTCTTGAGAAAATGGCCTAGTCAAAATGGTGATTTATTTCTGGTTGTTTAGTAACAGTTATTTCTTCCAACGTTTCGGCCTTAACAGACCTTTCTTAAGGACAACAATGGAAAGATTATTACTGTCGTTGGAAATTACAGTTCAAATTAAAAATAGTCGATAAATAAAAAGTTTTGTACTGAAGGACTCCGGTCAATTGCCTCTTGATGAACGTGTTAGTTTGTATATATTATCAATAAAGTATAGTTATCTACAAAAATTTTTTTTTTTAACCTGAACACTAATTCAATAACTGAAATTATCATGTTATTCATTACCTTAGAAGCATTGACACTAATTTAATCAACTTTATAATGCAGACTCCGAATGAATCCACATCAAAAATTGGTTTTAGTTTTTCACCCAACACTGTTTTTTATTAGCATATGGCAAGCAAAAGTGTTGAAGTCGTTGAAAATCTGCTTATATATATATATATATATATATATATATATATATATATATATATATATATATATATATATATATATATATATATATATATATATATATATATATATATATATATATATATAGAGAAGAGAACAGAATTCTTCGTGTTATCGGAGCACGTTCGTGGCAATAAAATCAAGTAAACTAGGACGTAGGTGTCAGGACGTACGAGTTCGCGTTGCCGAAATGTTTTCATCTATCTGTTAGATGTGGTTCGTTTGTTTCCGACTGGTGGCGCTGTGTCATATTTATATGCCATATAGTCACTTGAAGGAAAATATAAGGCCGTTAGAAAAAAGGACGAATCAGACTGTCTATCATTTCCATTGATTGTGATAAACAACTTAATGTTTCTAACATACACCGGCCAAGGTATATGGAGGCATTTCGATGTATCGTGAACTCGTATAACCAGCTACGCTAGGAGGTTTGTTTGATTAGTTTCAAATAAATGTCCTAGTTTACTTGATTATATATATATATATATATATAATATATATATATATATATATATATATATATATATATATATATATATATATATATATATATGAAACCTTACATTGACATAAGGCTGCAGATTTGTCGGTTTTTAATTGATATTCACAGTTTTCATCAGTTTTTGGTAAGCATGTATGTATCTTGTCACTTAGTTTGGGTTGGAAACGCCGTTGCTCACTAGATCGGTATATTGATAAGCTCGTTGGGGAGCAAAACAAAGTGTCTATGGTTTGTAGCGCCAATGTCGAATTTTCTAAGATTCTCCCATGAAGAGAGAATGAGAATTACATGAGTATCATGAAACTAAATTGAGGGGTTGATGGGTATTCGGCAAATTTCTAAACATCTATGATCTATGATAAAATATTTATAAGACGAACTGTTTTAATTTGATTTATTGTCATTTTTTAAAAATTTTTTAAATTGTAGATGTCCTGCGAAACGTTGGCTGAGACAAATTTGGTCGATAATTGTTTAGATCATAACTCCGAATCAATATTTTTTCAAAATTATCGGCAGTTAACTTAATTGTTCATATATATATATATATATATATATATATATATATATATATATATATATATATATATATATATTTATTCGAATTGTGTGCCTGTGATCTATTTTTATCTCTGATAATTATTACAAAATAACAGGCTGGTGAATCTTTATAAAAAACTCGATTTTATTAAAAAGTTGACGTTTTTCACTACGATATTCGTAATTGAAATTTCTTTGACATTTATTGATTTGAAAAAATTGAAAGACAGGGTTGCTTTTATATGCTATTCAGTCTAATATTAATATCCAGAAATGCTCCTTTTTTGAAACATACTATTTACATTATAGCTTAGCCTATCAATCAGTATACAGCGGTAGGTGAACATCTAGCATTCCACCCTGAAAATAAGCACACATCTACACAAGGCTTAGCCTAGATGACTTACTTTGGGCTCGGATTATATTTCACCCGATTTCCCAATGGCGCCCGCCCTGGGATTAAATATCTGACAAATCGCCTTGTCTCTTTTGCACATTTTTAGGTCCACTATTGAACAGGAAACTGCAACTAATTTTTCACAGTTTTTGAGTGGAAAAAATTATCCCATTTTTCGCTTCTTCATGGTTGAAGTCCATATCGATTTTTCTAACGAAAGGTACAAGTTTAATAAACAGTTAAGCTTGCCAACTATATAGTTTCTATAATTTATACCTATTATGGAAATGTAATACGGGTAATTTATAACATTGAAAATCTATACAAAAGATAAAATTAAAAATCATTCGAAACAATACTACTGTTGATGCCATTTATTAGGACAAGTTATAAACATATTACATTAAAATGAATCAAAGGAAAATCTCTTCAATAATTATAACATTAAAACAAACATAACCTTACGGCCACCAGTTTCGCGCAAAAGTCAGACATCCTACTTATGTTTTATCCCAGTAAAAGTTCTGTATTCCTATAGCCGAGGCGGGTTTACTGCCATTTTCGATCTCTCGCGCGGTGAATTATGTGTTGCGTTTTCACAAATATCCTTTGGTGCGCCAGGGCCGCTCTGGCCGCTTGTCTAATTATCAGATAGCTCTTCCGAACCAATCGATCT
The DNA here is from genome assembly GCA_030704885.1 of Cynegetis impunctata. Lineage (NCBI taxonomy): Eukaryota > Metazoa > Arthropoda > Insecta > Coleoptera > Coccinellidae > Cynegetis > Cynegetis impunctata. Next base: position 7,933 of record JARQZK010005249.1, on the reverse strand, counting down.
CTGGTTTATCATGGCCAGGAAAAGTTAAACTCACTTGAACCAATTAATCTGAACGGTGCTCTTTGAGAATACTTTCGGGGCCTCTTACTTCAAGATCTATCCAAGGATCACACTATACCAAGTATCGTTCACACACCTGCCAAATAACTGCAATGAAATTGATTTCTTCAAGAATAGCCATTGTCTGAACATAGTGCTTAGACCGCTCAAAATTTTAAGCTCGAAGTAGTGAGATTTTTTATGTAAATCTACCACATTTTCTTTTGCGGTTATATTATTACTAGAAATTTAACAGCGCGGCTATTTAGCAAAAACAATGACCGATGAGCCAAGTTCCATTATTGAGCATACTTCGGTAATTTCTTATACGCCAAAATTCATAGTAGTCGTGCGACAATTTAATCTTATATAAGTAAGTGGTTGCAGATTAGAGATGCGAGATAATATATTATATATTTATTTTTTACTATACTAGGCGCTGCGAAAACCACGGTTACCATTGCTTTCATTCTTTCGTCTGTCTCTTCAACGATGCTGTTACTAGTGTAACTACTTATTTTTTTGACGATATTAGTATTCTGGGCCAAAAGCAGATAATTACTATTCGTAACTTCTTAATTTCAAGTGGAATGTGGTGATTAAGTTAAACGTATTAGCGAAGAGGATTGATAACAAATACCATGGGTTTCACTGGCGTGACTTACCACCTTCTAACGAAAACGTCGGTCCTTCAAAACTGTTACTTATTCACACAAATAAACGATGAGCGATCACCCGTTTGGCTGTTAGCGCTAGAGAAGATACTCGTATACGCGAATTAGCGCGGAAAGTTTTTGGCATATTTACGATTTGAGAAAACGGTGGGCGGTGGCGCCAGACAATTCATCCAATCGGATGAATTTTATCTCTTAAAGCATTCTGTCCCAATGGCTCTCTACGACTATTGATTGCGAATCGACTTATTATTACATTAGCGCTGCATTGAAATGCCAGTGCATTGCTATGCACTGATAAACCTATAGCATAGCCTGTTAATGTTTTTCAAATCATCAATGCTGTTGGCCTATTGAACAGTAGCTTTATTAAATAGAGCGGATTATGAACAATGTGCTCGTGTATGCATTAAAAGGTACCATTAGATAATTAATCACTTTTATTCGTGGTTTCAATTAACTGTTAAATAGTATTTTATTCCACATTGCCCTCTGATTGCTACTGATGTAAAAACCATTATTGATGATGACTATTTTTCATCTAGATTCCATGCACTTTAATTACGATTCATCATAATTTTGACCTGTTAAGATTTTCAATTTTATAACAACAAAATTCGTTGATTGATCAATTTCAACAGCCCAAATTCATTTTATTATGCAATTAAAGTTTTGCGAACCATTGTCGCTCTAATGAAAAAATAACGTTATGATAATGAATATTGACCGGTCAAATCATTGGCCAGTGGATTGGATAATCAGGCCTACATTTTTATTATTTTCTGGCTACTATTATATATATATATATATATATATATATATATATATATATATATATATATATATATATATATATGTAGATATCTGAGTGTGTGTCCATTCAAATGGATTGCAGAATTCTTGGATTTTCAGTGAAAAGAAATCGAAAGCTAATCAATTAAAAACTAAGCTCCTCCTGTGGCGTAGCTCTTGTTCTTCCTCCGAAAATTGAATTAGGGTTCTCCCTCGAGTGTTCTATCATTCTTGATGGAAGCGCCATTTTATTCATGGCCTCCTCCAAAATATTTAAATCGTAAGTGGCGCGGCGGCATCGTAAAAACTGGGACGGTAATAAAGTTTTATAAAGTCATCTAGACAATTAATCTAAGTCGGACAGAAAAGCTGCGATGCCGCCTTCACAAGAGAGCGTGCTTGCCAAATCCGGTTTTTTTGATTTGGAAGTAATATCGATTGATTTGGCTTGACGTTCCATTCTTAATTTCACATAATTGCTAATGTTTTATACTGATATATATATATATATATTATATATATATATATATATATATATATATATATATATATATATATATATTATATATATATATATATATATATATATATATATATATATAATATATATATACTACTGATATTATAATACATATATTATTTCATATACTATATATATATATATACATATTTATTCACAGATTGATTTTCTTGAACCATATTTTGACTATATTGCGATCGATATTTTCACAGGTTGTGTGGTTCATAAATAAGAAATACTTTAATTTAGATGTTTCTATTGTAGTATAAAATAACGTTTCAGTCGTCACTGGCGACCTTTTTCAAATTATGGTCCTACGTTTATTGTTTCTGGTCACTAAAATATAAAAAGAGTTTACGTTTTAACCTTGCAAAAAAAAATTAAATACTTATATACACTTACACACATAAAAAAGTAGAATGTCTCATAAAAAATAATACACAATACAGATTATAATTTTGTTGTTGATTGATCGAGGTGTCAACGCAGACTGCACCCCTCCTTCCCAAATATACTGTGCTTTTTGCGCATTTATAATAAAGATTTCGGACACTAATTTCACAAACAGATTTGCCCTGAGATATTTTATTTTAGTTGTTGAGGATGTTGTTGTAAATCTTGCTAAGCCCCTGTATTTCAGTTTTATCATTGACAGCATTTGGATTATTCTTGATGAAAATCATCTCATATATTTCAATATACCATTTTTTTACAGGTATGTGGACGATTGCATCACAGCAATTCCAAGCAATAAGTTGAACGACGTAATAAACATGTTCAATAGCTATCATATAAAATTGAAATTCACCAGTGAAACAGAGCAAGATAACAAGATCAGTTTCTTGGACATTACATTGCACCACAAGGACAACAGCATAGTTACAGAATGGTATACCAAACCGACGTGGTCGGGACGTTATTTGAATTTTAATTCTCAGCACCACATTTCACAAAAAAAAGGGGTAATCATTGGTCTTGCCGATCGAGCAATAATATTAAGCGATCCAGAATACCAACATCAAGCAATAAAAAAAGCGAAGCAAGTACTGTTTGACAACGCTTACCCCCCAAAAATGGTACATGCAATTTTCCAACAGAGAATTGAGAAACACCACACACATTTGGAAACTAGTGATAATAGAAGTAGGAAAAAAACGTGATGAAATTTGTGTCCATACCTTACGTTCCTAATCTATCAGAGAACATCGAAAAACTCCTCAAAAAATACGACATTAAGTTGAGTCATAAAGGATACAATCTCCTACAATGCATATTCAGTCAACTAAAACAAGCAGTATACCAACTAATAAGAATGACTCATACTGTATACCAAATACCGTGTGGAGACTGTTCTGGAGTGTACATTGGACAGACTTGTCAATATCTACAAAACAGGATAAACGGGCACAAGTACGATAATAAAAAATTCCACCGCGCTTAAAAAACACCAACTAATGTTGAATCATAATTTCAATTTCACAAGCGGTTAAGATCCTAAAAACTGAATGCCATCGAAGAAAACGTGAAATATAATGAGATGATTTTCATCAAGAATAATCAAATGCTGTCAATGATAAAACTGAAATACAGGGGCTTAGCAAGAATTTACAACAACATCCTCAACAACTAAAATATAAATATCTCAGCGGCAAATCTGTTTGTGAAATTAGTGTCCGAAATCTTTATTATAAATGCGCAAAAAGCACAGTATATTTGGGGAAGGAGGGGTGCAGTCTGCGTTGACACACCTCGATCAATCAACAACAAAATTATAATCTGTATTGTGTATTATTTTTTATGAGACATTCTACTTTTTTATGTGGTGTAAGTGTATATAAGTATTTAATTGTTTTCAAAGGTAAAACGTAACTCTTTTATATATTTTAGTGACCAGAAACAATAAACGTAGGACATAATTTAGAAAAAGGTCGACAGTGACGACTGAAACGTTATTTATACTACAATAGAAACATCTAAATTAAAGTATTTATTTATGAACCACATCAACTGTGAAAATATCGATCCTATATATACTATATATATATATATATATATATATATATATATATATATATATATATATATATATATATGTGAAAACAGCGTGTCCACGGATGAGGTGCCAGAGAATAAAACTTTCTTTTTTTCAGATTTAGCGGAAAGTATTATTCTTGAAAAACCACATAAAATAAAATAAAATTGAAATTTTTAAAAACCTGTTTCATTTTGTATTCAATTTCATGTAAAATTTTATGAATTTTTGCAGTAAGTAGGGAAATGCAATAATAATCTAGTGAGTATGTCTAATTTCTTTATTAATTTTTTCAATCCATTCCTCGTAACTCAGGTATTTTTTATTAAATAAATCAATTGTGTACTTGTACGAAACAGCTCCAAGACCTCATCAATTTACAAGATATATTCTTTATTGAGGAGTGAGCATAGTTGAAAAAAAATGAAAATTTGAAAATTGATAGTTACCTAGGAATATCGCAAAATCCACTCACTAGGTTAATATTACATTTCCGAACTTTGTGCAAAAATTAGGTTGGTTTCACATAAGATTGAATATCAAATGAAGCAGGTGTGAAAATCTAGAATTTTATTTCATTTTATGGGATTTTTGAATGAGCAAAGCTTTTTATCGAGAATGGCATTTTTCCCTAAAATTTAGATTAAAAAGTTTTTCCTCTTGGGCACCTCATCTGTGAACATTCTCTCTCTCTCTCTCTCTCTATATATATATATATATATATATATATATATATATATATATATATATATATATTTTTTTTTTTTTTCTTAATATTTTTTTGGTGTTAGGTCACATTAAATTATGCATTGGAGTTGTCGTGATAATGATCGTTTATTGACGTTTCGACCATTTTATGGCCTTTTTTAAAAAATCTATAAACCTTAACGTAGATAATCAACAAATTAAAATGAAACATAGAGAACAAAACATTTTTACTACACATACTTATCACAGTCAACGGCGTTGCTAGGTCAGTTATTTCTGACCTAGCAGAAATAACTGACGAAAAAGTATATATTAGGTCGAAGAAAAACCAAAACAAAAAAAAATATATATATATATATATATACATAATCTATTATTCTGGCGATCGTGAATAACTTGACAAACTTGAGTGTTGATTGAACTAAATCAAAAATAATTACTATTTATCCATTGAAACAAAAACCAGTTAACCGAACTCCAGGTGGCTCACTGGTATTAGCCTCCTAATTAATATAATTCAATTTGTTTTAGTTAAAATAAATTGAACACATTTATTGTGTATGTTTTCCACTTCATTGTTATTAAAAATACGACCGGTTTCGACGACTATTATGATACATATACGTATAAATTTAGTGGGAGAATCAAAAAAACAATTCTACTTGAGATTTCAATCCGCCAAAAATTTTGAAGAAGTCGTGCATTTTGTGACGTATATTGTTATATTGTTTTTGTAACTCAAATTGCTTGAAAGACAAGGAAAGAACAATATACCTATGCAAGAAATATTCTATATATATATATATATATATAATATATATATATATATATATATATATATATATATATATATATATATATATATATATATTATATATATATATAAATATATATTATGATATATATACCTATATATATATATATATATATATATATATATATATATATAATCTCTTGATAATTATTAGCAATAATAATTTAAAAATAGATCACAGGCAACAACAATTCGAATAAATAATTAAATATTGCAAGCTGAAAATATGGCAATGACCCCAAACTTAAGCTGAGAGTTTCAAGGTTTTTATAAACTGTAAGTAACTTTTTTTAAAAGATTTGTAATTCTAAATAAATAAAAAATTTCATTAAAAACGGCTACTTCCATATAAACGAACTATACCGATAATTTTGCTCTACCTATTTAATATTTTTTCGCGACTAATTTCTTTGTTATTGCTTATTTACTCGTTCTTAGTTCTCGCGGATAGCATTAATCGCCTCCGTGGCAAAGTTTGACCAAAATCTCCCATACCGGACGAGTTCAAACACAATAAACCACAATGAGGGTGATTGTCTTCCGTATCAGAGGATTTTTGTTTGTTGTACTATTTCATCTTCAAATTTTTCAATCCAATGCTTTGCTACGCCGTTCTGAATGAGGACCAAAGAGTCCGAAACACGTGTCAAACGCGCTGCTTCCATATAAACGTACTATACCGATAATTTTTACTCCACATCTTTAATGTTTTCCCATGACTCATTTCTGTTTGTTGTTAGATAAATAATACCCTATTATTTTTATTTTCAAACATTACGTAGGTAAAGGTTTCTTTGTTTCCCTTACCATCTAATCATAACATTTTTGAATGTTAATATTAGACTGAATAGTATATAATAAATAACTAGCAAGACAAGCAGCCTTATTTTTTTCAATTTTTTCAACATCAATAAATGTCAAAGAAATTCAATTAAGAATATCGAAGTAAAACGTCAACTCTTTAATAAAAATCGAGTTTTTTAAGATTCAACCAGCCTGTTATTGCTAATAATTATCAAGAGATTAAAAATAGATCACAGGCAACAACAATTCGAATAAATAATTAATATATATATATATATATATATATATATATATATATTTATATATATTATATATATAATTTATATATTTATATATATATATTTATATATATATAAAAAAAAATATATATATATATATATATATATATATATATATATATATATATATATATATATATATATATATATATATATATATATATAGATAGATATATATATATATATATATATATATATATATATAAATATATATATATATATAAATATATATATATATATGTGAATATATATATATATATATATATATATATATATATATATATATTTAATCATGTGGGGCAAGTGCGCGCACTTAAGGTTTGAAGTGTCATATAATAAAAAATGAGGAGGCGAATGAAACAAAACAAGGTTTGTTAGTTACAATATTTAATAAACAACAACTTAAACAAAGAAAAAATTATCAATGGCACATATTCTTTGGAAATCAACGAAATCAAAATAATCCAAATGCGTACACTTACCCAAATATAGGGGTAACTGTGCGCATAAGAGCGGGTAAGTGTACGCAACACATATACAAAAGCGAGAGTCAGACTTATACTATAAACTAGTAACTCAACATCCTAAAGCTAATTATAAATCAGTGAGATCAATGGAGGGAACAAAAATAAATCTACTTTGTAGCACAATTACCACAAACAAATGTTCCCATTTCAAAGTTACTGCATTGTTCATGCCACCAGTCTTCATTCGGTGGATATATGTATTTTTCTTCACATAGCGGACAAAAGTATTCCTGCTCATTATTTTCTTTATTATTTTCAAAAGTCTTTTTCTTAATAGTATTCGTCGGTTTCGTACATGTCTTTTTCGATTTTATTCTTTCTTTCAGATATAATCGTATCTTTTTCTTTGCAATTAAATTAATTAATATATATATAGATATATATATATATATATATATATATATCAGGGGCGGCTAGTCAAAGGAGGCTAAGGAGGCTAAGCCTCCTCAATAATATTCCATGTATCACTAATATATTATATTGAATAGTCAGCATTCAGCATATTCATATTAATCAAAATCATATTATTTTATGCACCTACCTTCCTTTCAACCTACATTATATAATATAATTTATTAATTTAAGGATAGAAGGTATTTTTACATTTACTGCCATTTCATTCATTTCAAGATCTGTGGCAACGCTGCCGAGGCTTAGAAATGTATATTCTCAACGTGAATTCAATGCACTAGAAAAGCAAAACACATGTAGATGGCAACACCGATAGGAACCCTGTCTCATACAA
>JARQZK010005248.1:82500-92500 GCA_030704885.1 Cynegetis impunctata | reverse complement strand
GATGGTCATAGCGCTGGTACCGGCGACCAATCGCGTGGGCGGTAATCCAACGCGTCGGATAAATAACGAGTATCGAACGATTTATTCCACAAAAATGCTTATATTTTCAGATAGTCGAAAAAAAAAGAAGTAGGCGGCATCGTAATGCCATACTTCTCTGGTGTGACTTACAGCCCGACATACCGACGCGAATTCATTAATTTAAATAAAACAGTTCAACTATTTGTACCCGGCTAATTTTTGCATAGCTAATCGTCGTCGAGTATCCATTCACGAAAATCACCTTGCCATACTTTTCCCAATGGCCGTTACCACTGCAAAGGAGTAATTTTTTTTTTCGCCAAACGATTTGTGTTAGTATTGCATTTGAATTTTTGGAAATTATTTGACAAAATGTGACCGTTATTATTTTCCCATACTTCTAGTAGGGAGAAAAAGTGCCGCCATACTTGAAATACTTATTTATTTGACACGTTTTAAAAATACGACTGTAAAATCATTTTTTACATCATGGCATCATTGTACTCTCTTCGTTTGGAGGCAATTGTACCTAAAAAAAATTATTACAGATTGTATCCATGGGGCGGACGACTGTCGGACTTTTTTTTTGACGATTTGTACCAGTATGGCATTTGGATTTTTGGAAATTATACGATACAATGCGACCATTATTATATTTGCCGTACTTCTAGTAGAGGGAAAAAGTGGCGCCATACTTGAAAACCCTGATTTTTCGACATGTTTTCAAGGTACAAGACATAAAATCATTTGTTACAGTATGATATCATTGTATTTGGTTCATTTGGATAAAATTCAACCTAAAAAAAATTATCCTATACTGTATCTATGGGGTGAAAGACTGTCACACTCGGTGACAGCCGCAGAATATTATTCGACATAACATCTGCTCATAAGACAAGATTGCGACCATCTAGGCGTTTGAAGCTTTGTATTTATATTCGTAAAATTTCAAACTTACAGGAAAAATTAGTGCCATACTGGTACAAATCGTTCGAATTGCGAATAAAATCTTAGAATTTTGAAGAAATATTGTTCACATTCGTCACCTCCCACAGGTATGGCTTTATCAGACTTCTTTTTATGATCATACAGAGAAAAAAAGTTAAAAAAAGTTTGAGGGTGGTACAAATCGTTTGGCGAAAAAAAAATTACTCCTTTGCAGTGGTATGGCGGCTATTGGGAACTGTCGGAAAAGTATGGCAAGGTGATTTTCGTGAATGGCTACTCAACGATGATTAGCTATGCAAAAATTAGCCTGGTACAAATGATTGAATTGTTTTATTTAAATTAATGTATTCGCGTCGGTATGGCGGGCTGTAAGTCACACCCGAGAAGTATGGCATTACGCTATCGCCTACTTCTTTTTTTTTCGACTATCTGAAAATACAAGCACTTTTGTGGAACAAATCGTTCGACACTCGTTATTTATCCGACGCGTTCAATTAACGCCCACGCGATTTTGCCGCCGGTACCAGCGCTATGACCATCATTTTCCTTTTTGCCTTTACGTAATTAGACCCCTGAAGAACCGCCATGCTGGTACAAATGACCTAATATTTTGTGTCACAATCTCCCGGTTCAATATTAATTCTACAAGGAAATCATATAATCACTACTTTCGACGAGGAAGAAATTTAATGATAGAAAATAATCAATATATTGTTAGTATGCTAAATAAAGCTTTCTAACATAACAGACTCCTCGTTATTTTCGTACATCTTCACTTTTAGGATTCAATGAGTTAATTGACGGAAACAAATGGAAAACCCTGTCATAGATGACATCCGCCTACTCGAAATAAATATAAAAAAAGCAAAAAGTATTGTAGTAAAATATTATTTTCGTTATTAAAGACACATCAAAAGCGACTCGACATGTATCATATGATACATGGTTAGAAAGAGAGAAAAAATCCGTTCCAACCAAACCATAGCCAACTATAATTCCCAATTCTATAGGCCATAACTCGAATATCAAACTTTCTCAACGCTACTGGATTATAAAGGAAAGTGCCCTAAGAATGTATAAGTTTTTATCTCGTAACTTCACAAACAGCCAAGATATTCACATGTGTCTGAAAGTCGAAAAATCAAACATTTATTTATAACAGAAGACCATAGCAAATTTTTGTTTTCGCTACTGAATTTGTCTCGAAAAGAAAAACGAGAATGTGACCTCAATCTGTATCTTCTATACTTACCGAGTTACCCTACACAAACATCGAAATTAGCCAACCCTGAACACACGAAAAGGTATGAATCATCAATAGCATATTGTTTCAAACTTATATAACAAAATTGTGTGTGTCAGCTCCGACGCATGTCTAGTTACTCATTAGGCCCCTACGCACGGACGTCGATGTCTGAATACATCAACGTGCATCCAAGAACATGCAACCAATAGGCCCCTACACACGGACGTTGATGTCTTAACACATCAACGTACATCCAAGAACGTGCAACCAATAACGTTAATGTGGATGCAAAAATACCTACGTTTTTGAATGCACACTCCGGATGAACGCCGCGTTGATGTTTTCTGAATCGCTTGAATTTTTGTATGCGCATTCAAATGAACACGTGCATCTCTCAACTTGTGGAGGCAATTCACCGATGTTTGTGCATTCTTAAAGCAGTGGTTGCGGTTAATCTTTATTTTTATTTCTATTTTTCTTTTCAAGAGCATAAGTACACGCCACTGTCACAAGAGGTAAACATTATTCTTCGAACAAAACTATGGTTTTGTTCGAACGTGTGTACGTAATCTGCTTGCGCGTTTTTGGATGCACGTTGATATATTAACACATCAACGTTTGTGTGTAGCCCGCTAATAACGTTAATGTGGATGCAGAAAACGCACATTTATGAATGCAATGCGCAATGTTTGCAGGAATCGCTTGAATTTTTGGATGCGCATTCCAACGAATGCATTCAAGTCTCTACGTGTGGATGCAAATTACCGTGGAGTGTGCGTTTTCAAAGCAGTAGCGGCCGTTAAGTTTATGAAATAATTTGTTACTGCATTAGATATTTAAAATAATAAGTTAAATATTTCATGAATTTGTATAACATTTACTAAAAATGTTTGCAGATAGTTTCATCATTATGTCTGACTGCATAAAATTGTCCCGGGAATTTGTGGAGTTGTACAGGGACCTACCCTGCTTGTTGCAGACAAAATCAAAGCACTATTTAGACCGAAATAAAAAAAATTAAGCATACAAAATATTGATAGAGAAGCTGCAAATCATTCAACCAAATGCTACAAAAAGTACAGTTGTCGCTAAAATCAATAGTCTTCGTGGTGGGTTTCGGAGATAAAATGAAAAAGTTTTTATCTCGAAGAAAAGTGGTACGGTGAGGCTTTCGGAGATATTAAAGTAGTGAATTTTGAATCTTGGTAATTTCTTGCAGTAATTTCTGCAGTTATTGCCCATCTCATCATTGTGACAACGTTTTATTGATGGAATAACCATGTCTAATACTTGACTGTGTGAAAAAATTTTTCGTTTTAGAAAGCAACCTTTAGGCCACATTCGGCGACGATTTTCCTTTTTCTTTGAACACGCCACTGCCACCAGAGCTAAATATTCCTCCTGCTCAGACATCTGGCCAAACATTTTAACAGACTGGACAAAACTATGGTTTTGTACGTACGTGTGTACACAATTAGGTTGCACGTTATTGGTTGCACGTTTTTGGATGCACGTCGATGTATTAAGACATCGACGTCCGTGTATAGCCCACCCTTAACGTGTTTTTCAGATTCTTCTTCTTCGTTATTCATTATCTTTCATATCAATTTTTTCAAAGCTCGAATCACTTAATAATTCTGTTTATTGTGCACAAATATAAGTATTACTACATATAAATAAATAAACTGCGCCCTAAAATCAAAACACAAATTGACTGTTGTATGTTGTATATATGCGGCTGAAGCGCAAATACGTTGCGCAAAGGAACGTGACGCATCATTTTTAGTTAACGCTCGATTTAACTCCTTCCAGGAGGTACAAAACGGATTTGAAAACCTCTCTCATACCTCACTGTCTACATTCGATACAGTGGGATATTCCAACATTTTCGGGGATTACCACTATAAAACAACTTGAGTTACGTTCAATTTATCAATGAAAATCTTTCATCTTCATTTTATCCAAATTCTAAAGCAATTCTCAAATCTCCAAAACACAGGAAATAATTCACCGAGAAAGCTGTTAGAATTCTCATTCCAAATTGGACAAATGAGACCCTCATTTCCTAACAATCCGTGAACCTATTCAACGTTCTGTGACTAACAATCTATGGGATGAAGGAGGTACAATTTATTCGACATGAATTTATTTAGTTTTCAACCCTATTCACTTCCAACTGCCTGAGTATTCACTACGACGTGACCAATTCCATAAACATCTTCAATTCTTAAATAACATACAAGATATTGCAAATTATTGAGAGAAAATTGAGTTCGACTTGATTTTTGACTATTTGATAATAATTAATCTCGACCATGATTGAAAAATTTATTTAAAAACGCCAAACTCATTCGCGTTTTTCTTTATGTGTTGTGCGCGCTGATAATCATAGAATCGAGTACAGAAAGAACGTCGACTCCAGTGATTCCCAAATAGTGGTCCGCGGACCCCTTGGGGTCCGGGGCCTAGTTTAAGGGGGCCTGCGAAGATGAGAGCAAAGAAATAAACAAGAATTGTTACTATTAGTAGGACGAGAATATTGAAAATTATTTTTTTCAATACCAATAAAAGAGTTTGTTAAGTTTGGAAACTAGTTAAGCTCATTAGCTTTATTAAAGCCAGGCCGTTAATTTCTCGAAATTCGCAACAATATGTAAAGAAGCTGGCAGTGACCATTTTAAACTTCTTTCACATACTGAAGTGCGAGGAAGAATTTTTACTCGATTTTTCGAACTCCGTGACGAAGTGCGGTTATTTATAAGTGACAAAAAACGAGAAGGGCGTTAATGATTTTCCTCGGTTATGTCAACTAGCATATCTATCAGATATATATATATATATATATATATATATATATATATATATATTTAAATTGTTGCTGCCTGTGAACTATTTTTAACTTTTTGATAATTATTAGCTATAACAGACTTTTTAATAAAATCGAGTGTTTTGAGATATTGCTAATAATTATCAAAATGTTATATATTTATATATATATATATATATATATATATATCTATATATATATATATATATATATATATATTTATATATATATATATATATATATATATTTATATTTATATATATATATATATATATATATATATATATATATATATATATATATATATAAATATATCTCTTTATATATATATATATATATATATATATATATATATATATATATATATATATATATTGCTGCATGTGAACTATTTTTAACTTTTTGATAATTATTAGCTATAACAGACTTTTTAATAAAATCGAGTGTTTTGAGATATTGCTAATAATTATCAAAATGTTATATATTTATATATATATATATATATATTTATATATATATATATATATATATATATATATATAATATATATATATATATATTATATATATATATATATATATATATATATATATATATATATATATATATTATATATATATATTATATATATATTATATATATATATCTATATAATATATATATTATATATTATATATATATATATATATATATATTATATATATATAATATATATATATATATATATATATATATATATATATATATATTAATTTATTTCTATATATATATATTAATATATATATATATATATATATATATATATATATATATATATATATATTTAGTTTCTTAAATGAACTGAACCTACAGTTGCAAGGCAAATATATCAATTTTTTTCATGCAGAGGAAAAAATATAGGGTGTAATAAAAAACTGAGAAATGTGGGCTAAACTTGTTGAAAAATCGTCTTACAGTTCATTCCCTACTTTGGAGAACTTTTTAAAATCGGAAGAAGAACCGATCGTTGCTATCAACGGAATTGAGAAAAATGGAGATATCTCTGAGAAACTAGAAGATCAGCTCATTAATCGATCGTGCAGTGCATCTAAGAAGAATGTTTTTAAGGATAGACCCGATGTTGTGCTAAAATGAGTTTCGATTATATGGAGTTCTCTGAAAAGTCATTGTGACATTTGGTTTCCTTTTGCGTTATGTTTTTCTTAAGTCCAAACAAGGGAATCGCCTCGATGTTAGTCCGGATTTAAGAATAAAAATTTCAATTATAAGACCTAATTTTGAATTAGCAATGCGCGAAAAAACTAAATTTCATTGTGCACAATTACGCCAATGAATAATTTTTTCTAGAACTCGTTGTTTGGTTCTTCATATATAATAATTTTTTTCATGTTATATTTTGATAAAATATCATAATTTGTTTTAAATACTATGTCCTTTCTTTTTTTATATACCTACCTATGATTTCATTTTTATTCAATTTTATTTTTTTCAATTTTTAAGTTGAAATAATAATAACTAATGATGCTAATAAATAAGATTATCATTGTATATATGTATTCTATTTTCATTGTTTGGTTGGGGTCCGCCAAAAATTGGTTTGTAATCTGAGGGTCCGGGAGTAACCACTGGTCTACTCCATCAAATATAACGGGAGCAGCAAACGCAAGTGCATCGTTATTTCCGCTAAAATCTCTGCAAAAATGAGAACACGTATCAAAAATTTATTTTGTGGCGCACAGAGCTAAATATTTATTCGTTTTTGGAAAATGTTATGTTAACATACTTGTCAGAACTTGCGAAAAACCTCCAATCATCAACACTTTGGATCACTATTCCATGTTGAGGAGTGCCATCAGCATCAAACATAATAATTGACATTGGTAATTATATGAAAGTCCGTGCATTTTTGAGAAGAAAGAATGAAGTATAATAAAAATCACGTCTCAGAAAGACAACATATTCTCAAGTTCATAAAAAAGCATCTGATACAACATGCATTTTGGATATTTCTGTGAATGGAACTTCATCATCTGAGGTGTGATATTCGAGCATCTCACAAATTGCAGCATTGCAATAAATAATAAATTTTATAATACAGAAAATTGTATAATTGATTTCAATCGATTTTCGTCTTTTAAATTTGCTTATTCTTACGGTCGTAGCAAAAGTAAACCATGCAACACTTGCGTGAAGACAAAATGATGACCAGAGATGCAGCCCCACAACACCTCGTGCGGATGATTTCTTGTGGCTGCACGAAGGGTTGTGCGAACACGTGCAGCTTCAGGAAGGTAGGATTAAAATACTCATCAGTCTGCAGGCACTGCAGCGGGGTCTCTTGTGACAATGTCTGATGTCAATGCCTGATGTTGCAGTAGTAGATATCCCAGAAGGCGACGATCTGTCCGATGTCGAAGTGGAGGATGACTTGTGGGTACAAGGCGTTTACGATTCATCACCATCCGCTGATGGCGATATGCCATCCCAATACGTCGATCAAGATACGGGCGAACCCCAACCAGGACCTTTCAAGAGGACTAAATTAATTTAATTTTTTAATTTTGAATATTACTCAATTTCCTAACAAATAAATTTATTAACTTTTGTAATATTTACCTTTTTTACTTCATTATTCGTAGCTTAGCTTAAACATCATCGTTCATACTTCTCATTTTCTTTTTTGACATCTCATCATAAAAGTAAAGGGCTTCGATAGTATAATCAGGGTCAAAATTCATTCAGAACAGAATCGCAAAAAATTGCGAAGTTCGAAAAAAATTATTAACTTTGAAAAGATTGATCTCGGAAAGTATTGGGTCTACATAGACAATTTTGGTATTATATTGTAGCAAATTTTGTCTTCTTAAAAAATGCATAAGAAAAGATTTTTCAGAAACTAGTCCTTTGGGGTTATAATCGCCAAAATTTGAACAAAAACCAATTTTTTCGCGGTTTTTTCGATTTTTGAATGAGTTGCGTTCGGCGCTAGAGGTCACAAACTTGGGTTAATCATTAGGCCAACATCATAAATAAGTCTGCAAAAAATCAGAACTACCAGATTTGATGCATGCTGTGATGTATAAAGTTACTGGACTACTAAGCGTGGCGAATATAACACAGGTGTTTTTGAAACTAATTATTCCAATTTATTTTCATATTCTACATGAAAAAATAGTAGTTTTTCTAACATTTTGATTTCGTTAGAAAAATATTGATTTTTCCTCCTATGAAAAATTGATCACTCATATTTGGAACCAACAGTTTATAGAGATGAGAAAAAAAATTGTGTTAATAAATTTGAGTAAGAGATTATAATCAAAATGAACTTCGACTATTTCAAATTTTAAAATATTACCTTTTCTAAATAGCTCACCCTGTACATATGTTCTTTTTGAAAGATTTTACAGGAATAGGTACCTATGTTATTTACTAATTTTCAAAAGATTTTTTTTTCATTTTTAACCTGCTTTTTTAATCTCAAGGAACCACCGGTTCTAAATGGCCAATTCAAGCCTAAATCTATTATTACACAAAAAAATACAAATTTCTCAACAACAAAAAATTCTTCTTATGTTATGCCACAAGATAGGATCGAGAGCAACGATTCTGGTATACGAACGATAAACTTGACTGCTGGATTACCCAGGTTTCTTCACCCCAGTTTCAATTAGACTCACGAAGCTAACGAAACAAAGCAAAAATTTAGGCCTTTTCAAATTTTGACATATCTATTAAGCGAATGAAAATAGTCTAATATTAAATGGTAAGGAAAACCACAGATACCTACTCTTACCTACATAATGTACCTACAAAATAGATTCTTACTTATTTGAGTGAAGGAGGCAATCACAAACTTGTGAGAAATTAAAAAACCAGAAAAACAAAACTACCACTGTTTCATTTAATTTCATTAAATTGATTTCAGTCTTCTTTTGAGAAAGTAACGAATATCATGACGTGGTTTTCCAATAGCCTGTTATTTTCATAAAAAGGCATAGAATTTTATACATACATATATATATATATATATATATATATATATATATATATATATATTTATATATATATATATATATATATATATATATATATATATATATATATTTATATATATATAGATCAGAATATATATAGATAGGTAGATAGATAGATAGGTAGATAGACAGAAAGACAGACAGACAGACAGACAGACAGACAGACAGACAGACAGACAGACAGACAGACAGACAGACAGACAGACAGAAAGACAGACAGACAGACAGAAAGAAAGATAGATAGATAAATAGATAGATAGATAGATAGATAGATAGATAGATAGATAGATAGATAGATAGATAGATAGATAGATAGATAGATAGATAGATAGATAGATAGATAGATAGATAGATAGATAGATAGATAGATAGATAGATAGATAGATAGATAGATAGATAGATAGATAGTAGATAGATAGATAGATAGATAGTAGATAGATAGATAGATAGATAGATAGATAGATAGATAGATAGAATAGATATGATAGATAGATAGACAGATAGATAAGATAGAAGTATAGATTAGATAGATAGATAAATTGATTAGATTAGATGATAGATAGATAAGAAGAATAGATAGATAGATTAGATAGATATATAGATACGATAGATAGATAGATAGATAGATAGATAGATAGATAGATAGATAGATAGATAGATAGATAGATAGATAGATAGATAGATAGATAGATAGATAGATAGATAGATAGATAGATAGATTAGATAGATAGATAGATAGATAGATAGTAGATAGATAGATAGATAGATAGATAGATAGATAGATTAGATAGATAGATAGATAGATAGATAAGATAAATAGATTGATAGATAGATAGATAAGTAAGTAGATAGATAGATAGATAGATAGATAGATAGATAGATAGATAGATAGATAGATAGATAGATAGATAGATAGATAGATAG
>JARQZK010005248.1:75000-77500 GCA_030704885.1 Cynegetis impunctata | reverse complement strand
TCAAAAATTAATTCAAAGATGTTTGAAAAATATATAAATTCCTTATCTTGTAGGTAGGTAAGATATTAATCCGCGTGCGGTATTTAAAGTTACTTTATATATACTATAGAATTAAATCCTCAAATCCTAAGCGGCCCCAAACAGAGAGATTTTCCCTAGTAAAAAGTAAACCGGTGCACACGAAATGCGGTCGATTTTGCGAGAGTGACTGAATTGCGGTCAAAATTTTTGTGCCTACCTGAGGAGTCCTAATCTCCAACCGAACTGCGGTCAGAAACTTATTTAGGGGCAAGAGGGTAAATTGAAAGTAAAAGTTCTAACTTTTATAAAGATATATATAATATACAAAACATAGAAATTATACAATACTACAGACTACATCTACATGCATATACATCATAAAACTACTTCACTAAACTTATAACTAACACATTTCACAAAATTATACCTACTAATATCTTTTTAATTGTACTGGCCAATTTTGTTGTTAATAAACTCTTGTTTATCTAATACATTTTTTCGCACAAATCTCGTTTTATTATCAATAACAGAATTTATTTTAATATAAGTATCTGTTTGAATGCTTTTTAACGTTTCTATAAAAAGATTAATGTTGGGATGCGGAGAGCTGCAGGTTCTGCTAAATTTTGAATGAAAAGAGTCGCAAGCGTTTGTTGTCCGGTAAATGCTTTCGGTACATTCCGCCCAAATGACGGGAAGAAATTTCGAATCTTCATCGATGTAAGTTTCCACTAAATTCAGTCGTCGAAAACAACCACCTAAGTACCCTTCTACCTGATTCAAATTTTGACCGCAATTCGTGTGTCTCCAAACAACCACCTAAGTACCCTTCTACCTGCTTCAAATTTTGACCGCAATCCGTGTGTCCCCAAGTAAACACTGCCAACAAAATAATTTATTTTCTACCTGTGATCCGGTTAGGCCAGGAAGTCTCTCATAATTCCTTGTATTAAAACCGCGGTTTTGTTGTCTGTTAAGCTGCACCAAATTGTTTAATTCAGGGGTAGGTCGCAATGTTTTTATCAAAACTTTATCCTCATAACTTAGTGCACTAAAGTTATGAGATAATAAATATTCCACTAAGTCACCATTGAAATTTTTGAAATTAACTTCAGTAACCAAACTCATTTTAAAACAATACGCGAGCAATATAAGTAAACAAGCTGTTTTCGGCCATTAGACACTTCGATCACACTACGCTTAAATTAATGCTTTCCAACGAATTCACTCGATGTCACGCGAAATTCTATAGTTGTGATTGGTCGACATTGTATGAGACTGGGTCTCTATCGGTGTTGCCATTTACATGTGTTTTGCTGTTCTATTGCAATGAAGTATTCACTCGGAGTATTTGCACCGTTGTTTGCTTTTCTGTGGCAGGCATAATGAACGTTGAGAATATACCTTTCTAAGCCTCCGCAGCGTTGCCACAAATCTTGAAATGAATGAAATGCAGTAAATGTAAATACCTTCTATCTTAATTAATAAATTATATTATATAATGTAGGTTGAAAGGAAGGTAGGTGCATAAAATAATATGATTTTGATTAATATGAATATGCTGAATGCTGACTATTCAATATAATATATTAGTGATACACGGAATATTATTGAGGAGGCTTAGTCTCCTTAGCCTCCTTTGTCTAGCCGCCCCTGATATATATATATATAATATATATATATATATATATATATATATATATATATATATATATATATATATATTATATATTTATACGTCTTCACCTTCAGAGTTTCCTGTTCACTACACTATTTATAAACAGCTAATTAATGCTTCGTGCATATTCCTAAGGTTGAATGTTGAAAATGACGGCCTCTTGAAGAGGAGAGCAACCCCCACAGGTATTGAATGAAAATGAAGGTGTTCTATTCGTGGGATAAAATATTCCGGAGGTAAGCTCGTCTTCCATTTGTTTGGATTACCTGATAGGGTCTATCAGTCTATCAGAAGATAAAACATGGAAATTCAAGTTCGTTCAATTCAAGCATAAACAACAATTTTGAATTGACATCAAAAACTGAATATCAAGTTCTGCTGCAACAAAATAAATGGGGAGGGGAGCTAGGACAAACAAATACTAGCGTCAACTGCGTTTACTCTTATTTGCAATTACTTGCACTCATATTAGTCTGACAACTGTGAGTTTAACTAATAACCAAAAGATCATCGTTTGGTATGGCACTAAAATAATGCCAAATTGTATGAGCTGAGAGACTTCTACGAAAAGTTTCTATATTAATCAATGTGCCGAAGCTGTTTCTCATGTAATTCATTCAGCAACTGAAATCTTCATTCCACACAAACTTCAAAGCTACACCATCCTCTAAATTCTAGATATTCCTGGTAGTCCATGGTTGCAACTATGTTTGTCAAAAACTTTTCTTCAGAAGCTAGTCAAGGGGTACGTCCTAATACTCCTTTTAATCCCACAACGAATCTGGTTCACAAAAAAACTCT
>JARQZK010005248.1:0-70000 GCA_030704885.1 Cynegetis impunctata | reverse complement strand
TTGCGTGGGGTACATTGAATGCAACAGATACTTTATTCGTTTTTTCCCAATGAGCTTGTCGATGAGACTTTCATTGTAACCGTTATTGATGGCTAATAATTTAATTGTATTAACTTCAGTTTGAAAATTTGTTTCCGATAATGGAATCGTGAACAACCTATGTATGAACGAATGAAAAGCACTTAGTTTTATTTTAATGTGTTAGTTACTGTCGCTGTGAATTGAAGTATCTGTGAAGGTTGGTTTTCTATAAATGTTGAAAGTAAGAGAATTCAAATTCCTTACAATCTGAAAGTCTGAGAAATTCAAGGTACCGTTTTCGTTTTCTACTTCTTCTGTAAATTGAATCGAGTTGTAGAAAGTATTTATATATTTAAGGAAATTATCTAACTGCCTATCTGTACCGGTCCAAATACAAAAAATATCATCTACATAACGCCTCCATAATGAAACGTTAGTAATTAAATTACTATCAGCATTGAAAATTTTTTCTTCTAAGTTATTCATGAAAATTTCACTCAACAAAGGCGATAACGGTGATCCCATGGGCAATCCGTCTTCTTGTTTGTATATTATATTATTAAATTTGAAATAACTCTGTTTCAAACATAAGTTTAAGGCAGATATTGTTTCGTTGACTGCTTGAGTTGTTAAATTTGGGTTCATCTCTAGATATCGCTTAACAATATTTTTAACTTCTTCTATATTGTGAAACATAAGCCAAGTGTTTTTATTTTAAAGTTTATACTTTATTCTTTATGATGTTTCACGAAGTGATGTGCGAGAATTCAATCTCAGTTATATATATATATATATATATATATATATATATATATATATATATATATATATATATATATATTTATATATACAATTAGCGCATTTAAAACAGTAAACAGGTAAAATAAATCGAAAGAAAGGTTTTCAAACGTAATTTACTTGAAAAAATGTTTAAATTGTAATCTTCACTTCCAAATTGTAATACATTTTACATTTCATCCGTTATTTCCCACATGCTGTCATAGATCTTCTGAAATGGAAGAATTCGTTTTATAAATAACACTTTTCACTTGATGATATAAAAATTAGTCCAATGGTATTAAATCTGGCAGTCTTAGAGTCAATTTAATGATACTCTTACAATTCAGTGTTCGGTAATGATTGATTCAATAAGTGTCTGCTTAGTATGGTGGAGCGCATACGTAAGTCCCTTGAATCTGATCATCGATTTCCAAATTTTCCACACTGCGAGGGTGCATGATGTTTCAAAGAAAATTAAGGCAATACTTACCCATCAAATCTACTCGGAAAAAATAGACCAACAATTTTATTACTGTGAAGAAGTATATGGCTTGCAATTTAAACATCCTAACAATTAAAATACCTTCGAGAACTTGTTATTTCGATTTATGTTACATAAACCTTCAACTGATTTTCAAATTCATTTCAACGCAAAAAAAATATTTCAGCATGTTTGTCAAGATAATTTACAACTAAAATCGACCAGTCTCGGAGTTTTTCAGAAGAACAACGGTGCCATATTCCAGATGAATTGTTTTGAAGGCACCACCCAGTATATATATATATATATATATATCTATATATATATATAGTATATATATATATATATATATTATAATATATATAATATATATATATATATATTTATATATATATATATATATATATATATATATATAATATATATATATATACTATATATATATATATATATTATATATATAATATATATTATAATATATATATATATTATATATATTATATATATGTATATATATATATATATATATATATATATATATATATATATATATATATATATATATATATATTATATATTATATATATATATATATATATATATATTATCATATATATATATATATATATATATATATATATATATATATATAATATATACAGGGTGTGTCCCACCGGGAAAGAACGCGATCTGTATATGGAAAACTACACATAGGAAACTTTTGAAAAATTTGGACAGTATACTAATGTTGATAGGGGCAACTTGACTAAAATATTTTCTAGATGGTGGCACTTCCGGTTATACCGGAAGTAGATACCAACTTGCTTATTTTGAATTGGATACCCTATATATTAATACATTTTTAGATTCTACGCAAGATTCTAGGCAGATTTTATGTATTATGTCCTATACCTAAGTCTAAGCGTTTTCGACATATTTAGGTTTTTATGTCAAAAATGACGATTGCAAGCCCTAATATAATTATCAATTGTTCCTATAAGGATTCCCGTATTACTTACTTTAGGGTAGATTCCTTATTGAAAAAGACTTGCTTTAATAGATTTTGTATAGTATTTGGATAACTAAACATACAGGGTGTTCGAAAAAGAAGATCTAAAATGAGATTGAGAAAACTGACAAAAATCAATTTTTTCAAATGGAAACCCCCCATTTTTCTTATTTTGTAGTAATTAGCATTTAGAAAAAAGGTAACTTTTTATGAAGTTATCTATACCTAAAATTTGAAGTTTTCGAAATATTGCCAATTTAATATTTTTATATGGCGATTTTGCATTTAATCGTTAAACAATTAGATCTAGTATAGCCAGGATCGTATTTGACACTTCAAATCATCGAAATGGCACCCCGGTTAAATTATACAAACGAAAATTATTTAAAATTTTAAGGCTCATCTAAATCATTTTCATTTAAATGCTGCACTAATGAAAATATGGATAGCATAGGGATGATATTTGTGTTTCCGTAAAATTCTTAGAACTGACGATTTAGATAAGCCTGATTCTAATGCTATCTGCCTTGAAGGTTTTGTTGGATGTGCTTCAAAATATCCCAAAATTGCTATTTCAATATTTTCGTTGTTAACAACTGGTTTCTTTTTGTACACTTATACCTTTACGGATTCAAAATTCTTGAAGTTTTCTATAATTCGTTTAACAGTATTAGGTGATGGTTTTTGTTTATGAGGATATCGGGTCGCACATGTATCACATGTTCTTGAAATAATTTATCACATTGTCCATAAATAATAAATAAGTTTAAATAATCTTCGTTTGTTTAATTTAACCGGGGTGCCATTACGATGATTTGAAATGTCAAATACGATCGTGGCTATCCTAGATCTAATTGTTTAACGATTAAATGCAGAATCGACATATAAAAATATTAAATTGGCAATATTTCGAAAACTTCAAATTTTAGGTATAGATAACTTTATAAAAAGTTACCTTCTTTTTAAATGCTAAATACTACAAAATTAGAAAAATGAGGGGTTTCCATTTGAAGAAATTGATTTTTGTCAGTTCTCTCAATCTCATTTTAGATCTTTTTTTTCGAACACCCTGTATGATTAGTTATCCAAATACTATACAAAATCTATTGAATCAAGTATTTTTCAATAGGGAATCCACCCCAAAGTAAGTAATACGGGAATCCTTATAGGAACAATTGATAATTATATTAGGGCTTGCAATCGTCATTTTTGACATAAAAACCTAAATATATCAAAAACGCTCAGACTTAGGTATAGGACATAATACATAAAATCTGCCTAGAATCTTGCGTAGAATCTAAAGGTGTATTAATATATAGGGTATCCATCTTAAAATAAGCAAGTTGGTATCTACTTCCGGTATAACCGGAAGTGCCACCATCTTGAAAATATTTAAGTCGAGTTGCCCCTATCAACATTAGTAAACTGTCAAATTTTCAAAAATTTCCTATGTGTAGTTTTCCATATACAGATCGCGTTCTTTCTCGGTGGGACACCCTGTATATATATATATATATATATATATATATATATATATATATATATATATATATATATATATATATATATATATGTATTTATTAAAGTTTAGGCATGTTCCAAAATATTGACGTTTGGCTGTGCTCCAATGACTATCTTCAGATAAATTTCGGCTTATCTGATGAATTAAGAATATCTGTTGTTACTCGGGATCCGTAAGGAATTCATCAAAAGATTTGTTATTTTCTCATCATTGAAACTTTTTTATTTTTAGAGGCTTGTTCAGAAGCTCGACATTTTTTGGAGTATCTGAAAGAAATACAGTAAATTTGCATATTTTATGAATCAACGTGACCAGAATTGGAAGAACTTGTCAATTTCGCATGGTTTCGTTATTGAATTATAGGCATACTATTGATTACACTCAATCTGCCTCAGAGTCAAATACGGTGTGCTCGTATCGATTTTCGGGAGTCAGGTTTGTGCAACAAAGTGTGAAACTTACCTACCTTCGAGAATTTTAATCTGCCCTAGAATATTTTTGCTTGGTCATAGTAATCAGCTCATAATTTTTCGATTATTCTACAAGTAACTCTGACTAGTTTTAATGTTGTATTATCTCCACTATTTGGTTTAGTTTACTGGATTATGTACACTTCCTTATGTAATTCTAAGAAAAGTACTGAAATAAGTTTTCCTTAATAAATGCAACTTTTGCCTATGAAATTTTGATGCGTCAAAGATTTCTGCTGTATAATGTCAGAAGGGTTAGTTGTTTCATCTTCCCAGGTTAATATGTCTGGGTTGAGGAAACTGTCAAAAATTATCATTTAATTAGTTTTCACACTGACTTGTCAACCGAATTTCAATTATTTGACCTATGTGAAAAAAAAATTAAACATTAACATTTATCAATATTTTCTTACATTTCAGAGTGGTGTTACTTAAAGAGGGAGGGGTACTTCAATATATATATATATATATATTTATATATATATATATATATATATATATATATATATATATATATATATTTATATATATATATATATATATATATATATATATATCTATATATAGATATATATATATATATATATATATATATATATATATATATATATATATATATATAGGGTGTCCCGCAATTAGACATCAATATTTCGACCACATATTCTACTTCCAAAAATAGAGATAAAAGTTCATATAAACTAGGGTCCACAACTTTAACAACATGTTGTTGAAGGTGAAGACCTGATGGTGTTTTTTTGTAAATATTATCGAAACCTGTGAAGTTTATTGGATAAAATTTGGTACAGTTACGAAACTTTTTACGCTCTATTTAATGTGCTAAAAATTAGTATTGTAATATTTTCAGGAGTGCGTAGTGCAGGGGGGTATTGGCGAAAAATTCGGCCCAAATTTTTTGGTGTTTAATTTTTAGTAAGTTTGACTACAAAATTTGAAAATATAAAGTTTTTTGTACAAATGAGATACTCTTCTCATACTTCGCTAGGAAGCAGCATTTTCGAGAAAAATGTATTTGAGTATTTCTTTCCGAATTGATTGTTGTCCCGAAATACGTATTCTACATCCAAAAATAGATATAAGAGTTCATATAAACTAGGGTCCACAACTTTTTTGTTTTAATAGTGAAGACCCGAAAACGGTTTTTTATGAATATCATATTTGAAATCACTATTCTAGACTAATGCGAAGTGTGGTGCTTCATTTTCTCAACATGGTCGGCAATTCTTGGTGTTATCTTTGAAAATGAGCAACCAATATATTTTTATTAAAATTTGTCAAATATGAAATTTGTCCAAAATTTTTAGGCTCTCGCACCTCCCAATGCCCTTCCCCCAGTTTGGGAAATACTGAACTAAACATTAAGGAACAATTATTTGAAGTTCATTTATTCTAATATCAAGATGAGATGCATAAAAAGGTTGCCCTGCTCATGAAGGCATATTTGGGCTGTACGGGTAATCGCATGTGAAGCTTGCGAAATGGTATTGCCGTATTTGATTCTTTGGGTCACGTATTCTTTCACACAACTCCTCCTCGTTGTCTACTTCTGTTGCGTATACCTACTATATCTTTTATACGGCCCCAAATATAATAGTCTAGTGAAATTAAATCCGGCGATCGGGATGCCCAGGGAATACCTCTTCTAATCCATTACTCGTCTAGCCTATTCCTAATATTCACACCATACTGAGCTGGCTCATCGTCGTGGTCTGCCATTGCATAAACCACGTGGATATCTGCTAATTCTCTATTTGAAAACCTCAGCATTACTACTGAATAGCTGTTTTTCCGGTAACAAGC
Source organism: Cynegetis impunctata (assembly GCA_030704885.1). Classification (NCBI taxonomy): domain Eukaryota; kingdom Metazoa; phylum Arthropoda; class Insecta; order Coleoptera; family Coccinellidae; genus Cynegetis; species Cynegetis impunctata. Next base: position 63,899 of record JARQZK010005248.1, on the reverse strand, counting down.
AGCACAATTAAAAACTAGGCGATTAATAATCGACAGCTTATTTCCCTTCACCAAGCAAATCAAAAAACGTCATTTGTTTCCAGGTCTACTGATTATTTTCTCTTCGATTTGCACATTGAAAAACAAAAATCAATTTGTAGAGAAATATTCACTTGCATTTTTCTCGAAAATTCTGCTTCCTAGCGAAGTACCTTATTTGTACAAAAAGTTTCATTTTTTCAAATTTTGAATTCATAATTATACTAAAAATAACCTACCAAAAAATTTGAGCCGAATTTTTCGCCAATAGCCCCCTGCACTACGCACTCCTGAAAATACTGCAATACTAACTTTTAGTACATTGAATAGAGCGTAGAAAGTTTCGTAACTGTACCAAATGTTATCAAATTACCTTTACAGGTTTCGAAAATATTTTCAAAAAACCACCATCAGGTCTTGACATTCAACACCCTGTATCTTAAAAACTAAGGAGTTGGGGACCCTAGTTCATATGAAGTTTTATCTCTATTTTTCGAGGTAGAATACGTGGTTGAAATATTGACGTCTAATTTAGGGACACCCTGTATATATAGATACATATACCTATATATATATATATATATATATATATATATATATATATATATATATATATATATATATATAACCTTTCAAATATTTTCGCAGACACCTATAACAATAATATTGAGATGATTCATAAATATAATTCCTGCTGTTCTTATTTCAGTTACAGTTGATATGATAAAATTTCTTTCGTGTTAGAAACTGTTTTCCATATTACTTTTTGATTAATCGTTTCAAAAAGGGCTATGACAAGTTGCTTCAATGTAATGAAAAATGAGAATAACTGCTTCCGTTATGCAAAACTGGCCACAGTGATAGCGATAAGTATTTTTGTATCTCTTTAGTTCAGGAGATCTCAACTAATTCGTTTTGGATGTTGAAACTTCCATTTATCGAAGAATTTTGTCTGAATATATGATTGTTTTCTGTGGTTCTGTTTTTTCTTTCCTGATGAAATATAAATATATATATATATATATATATATATATATATATATATATATATATATATATATATATATATATTTATATATATATATATATATATATATATATATATATATATATATATATATATATTTATATATATATATTTTTATTATTATATATATATATTTATTTATATATATTTATATATATATATATCTATCTATCTATATATATATATATATATATATATATATATATATATATATATATATATACTAGCTGACCCGGCAAACGTTGTTCTGCATATAAATTATTTTTATCCATCTATCTTTCTATCTATCTATCTATCTATCAATCTATCTGACCCGGCAAACGTTGCTTAAATTATGAAAATGGCTATGAAAAAATATGTGTGTTGTTGATAGAAAGGTGAAAATTTATAGTTATATGTATTTTTTAATGCAACATCATAAAAAAATGAAACCTATTCTCAGACGGACTATTGTTATTTTCGATTGCCATCTTGTAACCCTTTGCGGATCTGTGGATAAAATGAAAAATATGAAAATTGCGATGGAAAAATAGGGGTTTATCGTAGAAGGGTAACAAATTGAGAATAATATGAATTTTTTTATTCTAAGTCATGACAAAATAAAAATATAAATCTTGCCAGAAAAATTGAAGTTTATAATTAACAAATAAAAAATAGGAGTTGATCGTAGAGGGTTGAAAATTTAGACTGTATGTATTTTTGAATGCTGTGTCAAAAAAGAAATATAACAGAAAAATAGATGTTGTCCGATTCTCAGACCTAACCGTTATGCACACAAAATTTCATGAGCATCGGTCAAGCCATTTTGGAGGAGTTCAACAAATAAAAAATAGGGGTTGTTCGTAGAGGGGCGGAAATTTAGGGCTGTATGTATTTTTGAATTTATATATCATGAGAAAATAGAACAGAAAACTGTCTGAAAAATAAAAATTAAGGAGTGGACCACCCCTCTGTCGACCCTCAACAATCAGGTGGATGAAAAGTAGATTTTGTCCGATTCTCAGACCTAACCGATATGCACACAAAATTCCATGAGAATCGGTCGAGCCATTTCGAACGAATTTAACAAATAAAAAATAGGGGTTGATCGTAGAGGGGTGAAGATTTAGGGTTGTATGTATTTTTGAATCATAAAAAAATTGATTAGAAAATTTTCTGAAAAATAAAAATAAAAATTGAGGGGTGGATCACCCTTAACATTTATGGGGATGAAAAATAGATGTTAGCCGATTCTCAGACCTACCCGATAAACACACAAAATTTCATAAGAATCGGTCGAGCCATTTCGGAGGAGTTTAACGTCTAACACCGTGACACGAGAATTTTATATATTAGATATATCTTATATATATATATATATATATATATATATATATATATATATATATATATATATATATATATATATATATATATATATATCTATATATATATATATATATATATATATATATATATATATATATATATATATATATATATTATATATGTGTGTGTTCATGTATTTTAGAGTTGTACACGATAACGGGCGCAATTTTGAAGCAATAGGGTTGAAACTTTGTAGGTAGGTAGTTTCGTACGATATCTTCAATATAAATTGGTTGGAGGGTTGACCTCCCGGAGGAGGAAATCAATCTTGTTCACACGATAAAGGGCGCAATTTTATAGAAATAGATTACGTAGTTTCGTATACCTTGGATGTGATTGGTTTTGATACGGGTTGATCCCCCGGGGAGGAAATAAATATTGTTTACACAATTTTAGTTGTAGAGGGCGCTTTTGTTTTTTGAATTTGGAAATATATTTTTTAAACTGGATACGTTATGAAAACCTGCTCTTCTAATGCAGCTCGCTGCGATACAATTTTTTTTTTCGTTTCTATGAACACCATATATGAAAGCATTCATCCATCGCCCAATTGTGAAGTTAGTGGTAATTTCATATTACATTTCCAATATAAAAAATATGAGTTACATAGTTATATGAAAGTATTGAACAAGCTCGTCTCCATTTTTTGGATAATTGATTTTATTTTACTTTATTCAATTTTTTTGTGTCGATGGAATAATTAGTTTTTCTTCACATTATTTTCTTTATATTTCATTAACATTCAATATGGTTTTTGTTCTAGTTTTGGAATTTTTTTTCATCATGTTTAACAATTATTCCAATACACAGTCCTCTTTGTTTTTTTAATTTCTTTGTTTCTATATAATTATATTGTTAATATAATCTTTAAGTCTCTGAAAATTATGGTACCTACCTAAACTTCTTTCGAATTTCTTCTCACATTCCCATTCACAAATTTTTCGGGTATATTCTCTTATTTTCACTAGTGTAGCTACGTTAGTTCTTGTTTGATTATAAGCAGCTTTTCACTTTGCAATGCTGCTTATTAAAATGGGTGCAATTAGCAAAGTTCGACCTGGGACCAAGATAGTTTCATGACTTTATATGATGCTTGGCACCAAAAATTCAATTTCATATATCTATATATATATATATATATATATATATATATATATATATATATATATATATATATATATATATATATATATATATATATATACATACCTTAGCCAGGTATTTATTCTTAGATTAATTGCAGTATAAGCATAAAAATCATGCAATGTTACCTAGAGTTAAGCTTTCATTAGTTTATTCGACATAATAGTGGTTATAGTACAAGGAAGAGTACTGAACATATCAAGTCAATTAATAATGAATCGAATTTTCATACATAAATTTAATGTTCTACAAGGCGCAAAAGTGCACAAAAACTGTGTTTTTGGACCTTAAATTTCAAAAACTGCCATACGGCAGGGGCATAAAATTTGAGTCTAGCACACTTGCAATTTTCGCCTTAGGCCGGCCCTATATATATATATATTTATATATATATATATATATATATATATATATATATATATATATATATATATATATATATATATATATATATATATATATATATATATATATATATATATATATATATATATATATAATCTCTTGATAATTATTAGCAATAACAGGCTGGTTGAATCTCAAAAAACTCGATTTTATTAAAAAGTTGACGTTTCACTACGATATTCGTAATTGAAATTTCTTTGACATTTATTGATTTGAAAAAATTGAATAGACAGGGTTGCTTTGTATATGCTATTCAGTCTAATATTAATATTCAAAATTGTTATCATTAGATGGTAAGGGAAACCAAAGAAACCCTTACCTACGTAATGTTTGAAAATAATAATAATAGGGTACTATTTATCTAACAACAAAGAAATTAGTCATGGGAAAACATTAAATAAGTGGAGTAGAATTATCGGTATAGCACGCTTATATGGAAGCAGCCGTTGACACGTGTTTCGGACTCTTTGGTCCTCATCAGAACGGCGTAGCCAAGCATTGGATTGAAAATTTGAAGATGAAAATAGTACAACAAACAAAAACCTCTGAAACGGAAGATAATCACACAATTGTGGTTTATTGTTTGAACTCTCCGGTATGGGAGATTTGGTCAAACTTTGCCACGGAGGCGATTAATGCTATCCGCGAGATCTAAGAACGAGTAAATAAACAATAACAAAGAAATTAGTTGCGGGAAAATATTAAATAGGTAGAGCAAAATTATCGGTATAGTTCGTTTATATGGAAGTAGCCGTTTTTAACAAAATTTTTTATTTATTTAGAATTTCAAATCTTTTAAAAAAAGGTACTTACAGTTTAGAACAATGTTTAAAACTCTCAGCTTAAGTTTATGATCATTGCCATATTTTCAGCTTGCAATATTTAATTATTTATTCGAATTGTTGTTGCCTGTGATCTATTTTTAATCTTTTGATAATTATTAGCAATAACAGGCTGGTTGAATCTCAAAAAACTCGATTTTATTAAAAAGTTGACGTTTCACTACGATATTCGTAATTGAAATTTCTTTGACATTTATTGATTTGAAAAAATTGAATAGACAGGGTTGCTTTGTATATGCTATTCAGTCTAATATTAATATTCAAAATTGTTATCATTAGATGGTAAGGGAAACCAAAGAAACCCTTACCTACGTAATGTTTGAAAATAATAATAATAGGGTACTATTTATCTAACAACAAAGAAATTAGTCATGGGAAAACATTAAAGAAGTGGAGTAGAATTATCGGTATAGCACGCTTATATGGAAGCAGCCGTTGACACGTGTTTCGGACTCTTTGGTCCTCATCAGAACGGCGTAGCCAAGCATTGGATTGAAAATTTGAAGATGAAAATAGTACAACAAACAAAAACCTCTGATACGGAAGATAATCACACAATTGTGGTTTATTGTTTGAACTCTCCGGTATGGGAGATTTGGTCAAACTTTGCCACGGAGGCGATTAATGCTATCCGCGAGATCTAAGAACGAGTAAATAAACAATAACAAAGAAATTAGTTGCGGGAAAATATTAAATAGGTAGAGCAAAATTATCGGTATAGTTCGTTTATATGGAAGTAGCCGTTTTTAACAAAATTTTTTATTTATTTAAAATTTCAAATCTTTTAGAAAAAGGTACTTACAGTTAAGAACAATGTTTGAAACTCTCAGCTTAAGTTTATGATCATTGCCATATTTTCAGCTTGCATTATTTAATTATTTATTCGAATTGTTGTTGCCTGTGATCTATTTTTAATCTCTTGATAATTATTAGCAATAACAGGCTGGTTGAATCTCAAAAAACTTGATTTTATTAAAAAGTTGACGTTTCATTACGATATTCGTAATTGAAATTTCTTTGACATTTATTGATTTGAAAAAATTGAATAGACAGGGTTGCTTTGTATATGCTATTCAGTCTAATATTAATATTCAAAATTGTTATCATTAGATGGTAAGGGAAACCAAAGAAACCCTTACCTACGTAATGTTTGAAAATAATAATAATAGGGTACTATTTATCTAACAACAAAGAAATTAGTCATGGGAAAACATTAAATAAGTGGAGTAGAATTATCGGTATAGCACGCTTATATGGAAGCAGCCGTTGACACGTGTTTCGGACTCTTTGGTCCTCATCAGAACGGCGTAGCCAAGCATTGGATTGAAAATTTGAAGATGAAAATAGTACAACAAACAAAAACCTCTGATACGGAAGATAATCACACAATTGTGGTTTATTGTTTGAACTCTCCGGTATGGGAGATTTGGTCAAACTTTGCCACGGAGGCGATTAATGCTATCCGCGAGATCTAAGAACGAGTAAATAAAAAATAACAAAGAAATTAGTTGCGGGAAAATATTAAATAGGTAGAGCAAAATTATCGGTATAGTTCGTTTATATGGAAGTAGCCGTTTTTAACAAAATTTTTTATTTATTTAGAATTTCAAATATTTTAAAAAAAGGTACTTACAGTTTAGAACAATGTTTAAAACTCTCAGCTTAAGTTTATGATCATTGCCATATTTTCAGCTTGCAATATTTAATTATTTATTCGAATTGTTTTTGCCTGTGATCTATTTTTAATCTCTTGATAATTATTAGCAATAACAGGCTGGTTGAATCTCAAAAAACTCGATTTTATTAAAAAGTTGACGTTTCACTACGATATTCGTAATTGAAATTTCTTTGACATTTATTGACTTGAAAAAATTGAATATATATCTTCCGTATCAGAGGTTTTTGTTTGTTGTACTATTTTCATCTTCAAATTTTCAATCCAATGCTTGGCTACGCCGTTCTGATGAGGACCAAAGAGTCCGAAACACGTGTCAACGGCTGCTTCCATATAAGCGTTCTATACCGATAATTCTACTCCACTTCTTTAATGTTTTCCCATGACTAATTTCTTTGTTGTTAGATAAATAGTACCCTATTATTATTATTTTCAAACATTACGTAGGTAAGGGTTTCTTTGGTTTCCCTTACCATCTAATGATAACAATTTTGCATATTAATATTAGACTGAATAGCATATACAAAGCAACCCTGTCTATTCAATTTTTTCAAATCAATAAATGTCAAAGAAATTTCAATTACGAATATCGTAGTGAAACGTCAACTTTTTAATAAAATCGAGTTTTTTGAGATTCAACCAGCCTGTTATTGCTAATAATTATCAAGAGATTAAAAATAGATCACAGGCAACAACAATTCGAATAAATATATATATATATATATATATATATATATATATATATATATATATATATATATATATATATATATATATATATATATATATATATATATATATATATATATATATATATATATATATATATATATAAATATATATTTATAAATATATATATATATAAAAAAATATATATATATATATATATATATATATATATATATATAATATATTATATCTGTTTTTTATTGAATTAGTTGTTTTGGTAAAGGTAAAAAATGAATTCTATTGAAAATTAATTCTTCTTCCACGAGGTGAGAATGGTTTAAAATATTTCGACAAAATCGATTTATTTTTAACGCAAAGAATAAAGTATATTTGAGAGAAGAAAAATATTTTTTCAGAAAATCATTTGTCATATATGAAATTGGATATGGAGAATAATCCCCAAAATTATACACATCAAAAATAATTAGGAAGGAAATTATTACTATAAATTTTAATGAAACTGAAAATACACTGATGAAGTCGAAAAGTTCGTTAGTAGAGGGTAGATCTATTAAGGTTTTCAGCTTCAGTCAGTGTTTGAAATATTAGATACCTACTTTGAAATGTTCTGAAAAGTTATAAATTTAGTGACTTAAATGTTAACTGTTTTTACAAAAACTTTGTTTTCCACGTTCAAACGCCCGCTGCTTGTTGCTGAAAAAGAAGTTATATATATATATATATACATATGTTTATATATATATATATATATATATATATATATATATATATATATATATATATATATATATATATATATATATATATATATATATATATATATATATGTATATTAGAGTTGCTTATAGACATTGCAACCAGAAGCGAAATACAAATAGTTAACTGAGAAATATGTAATAATCATGATCATTTACAGTGATTGCAGCGATTATCTTGTTAATATATTCGAAAGTAATTGGACGTGCAATCAAATTCCGGAAATTTAAAATAAAATCATATTCGAATGACAAGTAAAATTGATAATGACGACTTTAGGGTCCCTACAGTCAAGGTTTACCGGAACGTCAGACGAGGTCAATTTTATAACGTATCGATATTTCTAAATTACATAAATATATTTTATCACTGATCAGATGCCATTGAAAATGGAATTGAATTGTTGAAATTACCAAAGATTATTATTAACACAAAAAAATTCTTGGCTGTGTTTGAACTCGAATAAAGTGTTAAATGTACCTAGTATACAATGAACGTGATGAATGTAAATATAATATATCGATAAAATACTCATTATATTTAATAGATCTGAGAAAATGATATTTAGCTGCTGATCAATATATTAACATTTTTCTGATTTTGGAATTTCAATCTTCTTTTTATATTTATTTCCTCAATAAGACATTGAAAATTCCTAGACAAAGTCTGTATGACGAAATTAAGCGTTACTCATTTTAACACCTTGTTCAAAATCTACCTTCAGTAAAAAATGATAAAAAAGATATTCCAAATGCAATATGAATTGAAATTTTGATGCTTCGGATATCCATCAATGAATAATATTACATAGAACTGATTTTTCATGAAGTTAACATTTTTAAGTCTTCAATCGATATTGTTCCCATGACCTACCGAGACAAGCTAACAAGCACGCGAAGTCGTCATGCTCGGGACGAAATATACAAGACAGCTAATCTAGTTTCTACAATGATTTTCTTTTATTGTAATGCACACCATTAAATGTACCTACATAAAAACTTATAACTGAAATTACAGCTCTTCTATTAATAATATCAATTTCCCATTATCGCATGAATAGATTTCAGGAGTGATTATCTTTGTTCATACGTCCAGAAGAAAATCGCAGTTATTCGATCAAAAGAAAATTATAATTCCTATAATTATTCAATAATTCATATTTTTTAAAACAGTTTTCAAAAGAATATTTCTTCGAATACTAAAACATCTGTTGCACATCCAGGTTTTCTGAATGAAATATTATATATTTAGTTCATTTTATTCAAGAATCGTAGAAATCAATAATTATCCATTTAGGAAGTATTCAATAAGTAATCATCATCAGCTTTATTATATTTTGCCACTCCTGAAGAATCAGAGCTCAACATAACAAATCTTTTGTGTCAGTCTACTGTCAAAGATTTTTACAATAATTTAATACAGTACAAACATTTTTTATATTCATGAAAATATGCTACAGCTCGAAACCTATGTGAAGATACTGGTATGACAGTAAACCTTAAGTATTACTTTAAAAAGATCGTCACTGTCTTCTAATACCATCAATACGAAGACTACAATAATGCAATAGTGAACTCTTTCTCTAATAATTATCTATTCACTGCTACCAATCAACTGTTTAACTAATTATTGAGTTTTCTGATAATATTGTTCTCTTTAACACAAAGTTCGAATCTTCATAATCACATTTTTCCTTATTATATCTATATCATCATTAAGTGGCTAGATACTGCATTGATAAATGATAACATTACTTGAATTTACTATTGACAACATCAAACACTTATGCCCCATAATGAAAACAGTGTGTCGCTGTTCATAATTGAATACTTGATGATTTCTTAGAAAAGATGAGAGAGACTGCAATTTCTCATAATTAATGCTTAGAATGTGAGAAATATGTTCGTAGCATGTCGAATAATCTAACCGACAAAGTATTCACCTATTTGATCTCACAGTGAAATGTAATTCGATTATATTATGTCAGAGTTTGTAACAAACAATGCAAAATATCGAAGTAAGAGCAGTATGACTTTGTGAAGAAGAAGTCTTGTTATACGACAATACAGTTCCCCTCACTGTAATATCTCTAAATTTTGAAGTTTCTTCACAAGTCCAGGTATTTTATTCCTGCCTAAAGTCTGTTTAAATGTATTAACAATGAGTGAGTTTGGATAAGTTATGGAAAAGAAGAGACGAGGTGGGGTTCAGAAAAAGAATGGCCCAACATTCTCCTGCAGAATTTGCAAGTGGTGACTTAACTGCGGAAATCTCTGTGAAAAATCCGAAGCAGACCAAAGGTCCCTGAGGTTTGACACCGGGTTCTCCCAATTGCTAACCTTGCATGACTACTCGGCTATTAACTAGGTTTTTTCAGAGGATAAAATTCATACCTTTTTTTTGATCAAGTAACTTGTCTAATATCCCCTTATAATAAAATTGTATAAATTTGGCCACCCTCAACTTTTAATTTCCAAATACGGACCTGTACTTTTTATTGCTTTTTTTTTAATGCCACGAGTCATGTTTCATATTGTCTCAGTATTTTCATCTGAGTTACAGAGTGTTTAGAAAATATTAAACTATCACCAGTAAAATTTCAAAATTTTTTTTTTATTTCATCTGTAATTTAGAAAAACATATCACAGAATAAGGTACAGAATGCCTCGTTATAGTCCAATACTTCCGAAACACTTTATGATTTAGATAAAAATAAAAAGCTGATATGAAACATGACTCTTGGCTTCTGAAAAAAATTCAATAAAAAATACAGGTCCGTATTTGAAAATGAAAAGTTGAGGATGGCCCAATGTGTACGATACCCCTGTATATACATTTCATTCAAATATTTGGAAAGGCTACAGAAAGTTGCTATAAAAAAGTGGCAACATTTGAAGAAAGCTCTGTAAAATAAAAAGATATAGGCCAAAAAAGAATTTCGAAATTTTTGATTTTTCCTATATAACTCCAGAACTAAGGAAACCAAGTCAGATTTTTTTCATTCGTATAATTCACTACTAAAATACGCTACTTTGGCCCCATATAGACCACCCTCTACCGTTATCGAAATTCCCATGCATAGACTCGAATTTGAATAGCCCTATATATATATATATATATATATATATATATATATATATATATATATATATATATAGGGCTATTCAAATTCGAGTCTATGCATGGGAATTTCGATAACGGTAGAGGTGCTCTATATGGTGCCAAAGTAGCGTATATTATATATATATATATATATATATATATATATATATATATATATATATATATATATATATATATATATATATAACAGAATTCTTCGTGTTATCGATACGCGTTCGTGGCAATATTTGAAAATATATATATATATATTTATATATATATATATATATATATATATATATATATATATATATATATATATATATATATATATATATATATATATATATATATATATATATATATATATATATATATATATATATATATATATATATATATATATATATATTATATATATATATGTATAGGTATATATATATATATATATATATATATATATATATATATATATGACATATATGTCTATATAAATATTAAGAATATCATTTTTTCAGAATATTTGTCTGCTCATAATTCTTCACAGGAATAAAGCTGTTCAAATTTGATGACAGTCAATGTAAGACAAAAGAAAGAGAATCCAGTATTCGATTCAAAATTAAATTCCAACATTTCAGGCTTCCTACAAACGATATGAAAGCTCTTGCTTTCATCCATTGCAATTACAAATAGCTCAGGGGTTTCGGCCACTAATCAAAATGGTCTAATCTCTAGTGCGGTAGACCGTCATATATCTAAAGTGCCTCTGCATCAGTTGTTTTAATTACGAATATCAATGGATCTTCTACAGCTGAAAGTGTAATATAAATGTGATCAAGTTGGTAAATCTATTCATATAGTGAACAAATTAATCTGTAAATAAATGATTTGCATAAGCTATCTGAACATTTGGAGATGGGTTATGTGTAATATAAATTGAACAACAAGCTATTTCGTCGTCTGAACTTATATAGTCACTTTATGAAAAAGAAATTCTATGCAAAATAGTTGATAAATTTACTACGTAATAAATTTTCAAACGAATGGTGTTACAAAATATGTTACTGCAATTACGTTGAATATCAGAAACAGGGAGTTAGTTATCAAACATTCAAAATGTCACATTTAGTAACTATTAATAAAAAAATAACACACGTGTTTCATTCCTCCCTGAAGTATGTGTCAGAGAGGCGGGCAGCTTGAGTTTGGAATTAACTCCTTCAGCCAGATCATAGGATACACTTGTATGTACAAGTGCATTAAGGATAGGTGAGACGGGATATTTATGGAACATAGGAAGTGTGGGTAGGGTTCAGAGGATTAATACTGGCTCAGTATTCGCCTTATAAGTTTGCAAGCAGTGATTTACATTACCATGAGAAAACCTCTGAAAAAACTCATGGCAGACCAGTCGGCCCCGGGGTTTGAACCCGAGACCTCCCAAATACTAGCCAGCGTACCTAACATACTCGACTAACTAGCTTGGTAACTAATAATATATATATATATATATATATATATATATATATATATATATATATATAAATATATATATAAATATATATATATATATATTTATATATATATACATATATGTACTGCTGTGGTTTCTTCAAGAACATCAGCGGATAGTATTCGATAGAAAGTATAATATCTTTGTCGTGAAATCCATAACTGGTAAATATACTTAGATTGGATATCCATCTGTAATAGGATTTCATGAATCCGGATTGAAAAAGCTTCAAATTGAATCAGCATAATTCAATCTTCGTTTTACTCTTTTCTGTATATTATTAACTAATTTGAGAAAGAAGTTTCTATAATTGAGGTGCATAAATATATTATTGAATTTCACTAGCATTTCGGAATCCAACCTGGACTTTTAAGCAGGATAACATCTTTCGTTTTTATAAAAATATTGATGGGAAAAATATTTTTCTTTCTGAAAGCACAGTTGAAACTACTCCATTGAAATATTTTTAAATGATTGTTGCTTTATTTGGGAAAATACACCTTCGTTTTATTTATGGAAATATTCATATTCACTTAAATAGCCTCTGCAGCTAGCTTTGAAAATAAGGATGTTAACAGCGTTACGAAAAATGGAGTGCACTACAGAGATATGCTGACTGATTTTTTGTGACCACAATAAGACGAGCTTCGGTTCCATCAGAAAGGCCACACCAGTAGTGCAAATATTGATCTTTTTCGCATTGAGTTTGCTAACCGTGTTACCAGTCGTTTTGGACACATTAGTTTGCCATAGCGTAGCTACGACTTATCACCTTTGGACTTTTTTTTCTATCGGTATATTTTATGGAACGTTGTAACTACGATGATCCACAATAAATTGACCAACTAATGGAAATCATTCGTCTAACTATTCGTTAAATTGTACCACAAATAAAAATCCGGACATCCTACTGCGTAGCACTAGGAATGATAAAACCCCTCGGCGCATGTGCATGTCGTAATGCCTATCTAAAAAACGCTATATTTTTTCATTCTTCGTAAGGAAAAATGGGGAAAAAATATTCCCTTATGAAATCATATGTGTTTTATCGATATCCGTTGGAATTTTTAAAATCGGACCAGATCCCAACTTTTTGTCGTGAGACTATAACCCCTTTAGCTTCGCCTCGGGGTAAAAATCGAAAATGTACTTCAATAATGGGGAAAAAGGTTGGATTACTGTCAAGCTAGAAGCGGCGGCGATAATTATTTTCCATAAATAGGAGTGTGTACATTCTTAAATAATGCAAAAATCATTAAAAAATATTCAAGGTTGTAGTTTTAATAACCATTCCAAAAATAAACTATCACATGACCCACGTTTACATTACCAATATCATTTCACATATTGAATTAAGTTTTAATGCAGAGTTTATCGAAATGAAGGAATACAATAATATACATGTAAACTATCAAAATAAATTGTCGTGAGGTTATGATAAAATACCTTTAAATATCGTTAAGGAATCCATTGCTGAGTCTCTTACACACCTGATATTAGTTATGAATATAATGTCCAAATTTCAAGTTTCTGTGTATTCTTGGAGTATGCATGGAGGTTAAAAAAAAGGCATGAGCAGCAGAGCTTCTTCACTAAGGTTGTATTTTTCGCGGGAAATGCATCTCGTGGAGATTCGGTTCAAACGAATAGAATTATATTCTGAAAAATCACGCTTGAATAGCAAAACGAATTGAAAAAAATTTATTTTATAAAAAAAATATTTGCGTAGTGCATTGTGGCTGAAGAAAAAAATTGAAACCAACGAAGGAACGTACTTCAACATGTACATAAACCACGTACAAAATTTCAATGCTCTCTTGTGAAAAAAAATTTCGCGAAGTGCATTGCGTACTGATAGTAGATCGAGATGCAATTCGAACGGAATAGTCCACGAAATGCAGCGCGTTTGAGCAAAAGTGTTGAAACAAGAAAGGATTTTAGGTCAACATATTCTCAATATACGTACCAAACTACAACTCTCTAACTCAATCTGCACAAGCTGTGGAGTTCGGCAATGTTTCCAAAACCACGAAAGAAGAAATATCTACGTAAAAATTGCGGCGGAAAAATTTCACCAAATTTTCATAGTGTCGTTTTGCAACGAAAGGAATCCCAGGTACCAAATTTAAGCTTATTCGACTCGATAGGAACCGCTGGAGATGCCGATATGTACCGGAAACAAAAAATTTATTTATATATATATATATATATATATATATATATGTATATTATATATGTAGATATATATATATATATATATATATATATATATATATATATTTATATATATATATATATATATATATATATATATATATATATATATATATATATGTATATATATATATGTATATATATATATATATATATATATATATATATATATATATATATACATATATATATATATTTATATATAGATATATGTAATTATATATATTGTTATATATTTATATATTTATATTTATTATATATTTATATATATAAAAATAACTTTTTGATAATTATTAGCAATAACAGGCGCTTGGTGAATCTCAAAAAAACTCGATTTTATCAAAAAGTTGACGTTTCGCCACGACATTCGTGACTTTTCTTTGAAAAGTTTGGAAAAAGCCACGAATGTCGTGGCGAAACGTCATTTTTTTTTTAAAATCGAGTTTTTTTGATATTCACCAAGCCTGTTATTGCTAATAATTATCAAAAAGATAAAAATAGTTCACAGGCAACAACAATTCTAATAAATATATATATATATATAATATATATATATATATATATATATATATATATATATATATATATATATATATATATATATATATATATATATATATATATATATATATATATATATATATATATATATATATATATATATATATATATATATATATATATATATATATATATATATATATATATATATATATATATATATATATATATATATATATATATTTATTTATAAATATATATATATATAAATATTTATATATATATATATTTATATAAATATATATATAAATATATAATATTATATATATATATATATATATATATATATATATATATATATATATATATATATATATATATATATATATATATATATATATATATATATATATATATATATATATATATATATATATATATATATATATATATATATAATGATACTACTGTGTTCACTGTAGTGAACTAGGACATTTATTTGAAACTAATCAAACAAACCTCCTAGCGGAGCTGGTTATACGAGTTCACGAAACATCGAAATGCCTCCATATACCTTGGGATGGTGTATGTTAGAAATATTAAGTTGTTTATCACAATCAATGGAAATGATAGACAGTCTGTTTCGCCCTTATTTGGGGCTCATCAGTATCATCTATCCATCGAAAGTGATAACCAACCAAATATTTCCAACGGCGTTATATTTTCCTTCCAGTGACTATATGGCATATAAATATGACATAGCGCCACCAGTCGGAAACAAATGAACCACATCCCACAGATAGAAGAAAACATTTCGGCAACGAGAACTCGTACGTCCTGACACCCGAAGGGAATGAATTCCATTGATTGTGATAAACAACTTAATGTTTCTAACATACACCATCCTAAGGTATATGGAGCCATTTCGATGTTTCGTGAACTCGTATAACCAGCTCCGCTAGGAGGTTTGTTTGATTAGTTTCAAATAAATGTCCTAGTTCACTTCATTTTATTATCACGAACGTGTATCGTTAACACGAAGAATTCTGTTTTCTATATATATATATATATATATATATATATATATATATATATATATATATATATATATATATATATATATATATATATATATATATACCAATCATGAAAGATTTTTCGAAAATCTTGATCTAGGAGGTCTAAAACGGATAGAAAAATTAGTCCCGCACCTGACTGCTTTCCTTTGATACACTGCAATAGTATGTGTTTTATAGGATAAAATACGATTGAAAACTGTCCGAACTGAGTAAGAGGATTGAAAAACCCTCTTTCACTTAAACACCGCTATTTGGAAATAGACCTTTCTATTTTTCTTGTTACTTGAGAATTTGCGCACCTTCACAGATCCTTAAGATTGAATTATAAGGTTGAAATTTCGTACCTACGTGATATTGAGTAAATTTTAGAAAAGTGCATTTTGGTGATTTCAATTATTTTCTCAGAATGCCACCTCGTTTTTTCGTGGTTCATGAGATTTTGTGCACCTCCACTGCTTCTGCTGATTAAGTAATAGAGTAGAACTTTGGTACGTGCATTGGGGAGACGGTAATGAAGTACACTTTGAGGATTTTAATTGATTTCTCTCACTATCTTTTTTTTATATAGACATTTCTTGCGTTCTTAGAGGTATTCAAGCTTTGGGCATTTAATCAGCTAAATCAAACTGAAAAACAAACTTCAATAGAGTAGCAAACTGAAAAGTAGAATATAATTTTCATTTAATTTAAATTAAGAATAGTGTAATTAAGGAAAACATTTCTTTCATTTTGAACAAGCGTGGGGTGCTTGGAGTCAATTGTTATAATACTTTAATGACAGCTATTCTTAATTTGCCTATTGAAAATTAATTTTTTTATTGCTTTTTGTTTAAGCGTGGTTTTATTTTTTTAAACTATAATCTTTTTTCTACTTTTCAGTTCGATTATCTACAAAAGCATGTTTATTATTTTTTTGTCAACTATTATCTCTGCTTTCTTAGTTTTAAAGCGATGATAATTCCGTAGCAACAAATAATTGGTTTTTTGTGCATACCTGGCATTGTCACCGGTCCTTAATGAATGTGCAAAATTTTAAATCAATCCGACGTTCTGTAGAGGGTAAAAATCACGTTCAAATATTCCATTACATACATACCAAGCTAATGAAAGCTTTTCAAAAACAACAAAAATGAGGGGGAAATACGACCTTGGTGACGCGCTTTACGCGTTTTTTTGACATAAATCGTAAGCTTCTTGATTAAACAGAAACTATGCATTCACAATTTCAACAGAACATAAGATTTAATGCCTTTCATAACTAATCTCTAGCTAGACGAAAAACTAAAAACCCAAAATGATGAGAATATTTTATTATTTGATAGGCTATTCGAATTATTGTACCTACCTACCAGTTAATTCTAGAACTTTTAGTTTAGTTTCTGTTGTTTACCTTGTTGTTAAATGTATGTCATTCCACAATTGATATGAATAAAATTAATTATTTTACTATTGAAGCAACAATCTATTTCTGAAATTTCTGTTATAATGGACGAACAACAGTTATCGGTAAGTACTTATTCCAAAATCATAATTATTAAATTTTAAATATACTCATTTTAATACTTTAATCGGCTATTCAACATTGAAATTCCGGGTGGAGGGATATACCGTTGATATACCGTAACGTTTCGTAAAGTTTTGATAGTTTGAAATTATCATAGTTTTAATATTAAAAAATTATTCTAATAAATATTTTGTAAACCACCTATAAGGTATCAGTAATCTTTATAAATTCAGTTCTAAATCGTGTTAGGTTATAGCAACTACAGCTTGATATATACAGTTGCACACAAATTCAATTTTTGTTAAGATGTGTCATATATCACTTTCCACACTTGTTATGTAATATGCTTGCTCTATTATATTTTTTAGGTTGGATTCCCGGATAGGATATTTGTTTTTAGGTTGGATTTCTTTTTCTGGACAAGATATTTATTTTAAGGCTGGATTTGTTTTATTTTTATTTTCAGTGTTCTATTTATTATTAGTTAATATACTATTTAAATCTTCTATTGCTTTTTTATTTTAAATGTACAGGGTGAACAACTAAGAACGGCTGTAGGCCACTTCTCAGAAAAGAATATTGGTACAAATAAAAAACATTATCTTTTGGAAAGAAAAATCGCTAGAAAATATTTATGAGTTTCTAAAATATCCACTAGGGGTGGAATGAGCACTCAAAATCATAATACTGTGATTATCTCCAAAAAAGACATATACCAAAAGGTGACCTAAAAATGCAACTTTGAAATCTTTATGATTGTATATTTAGGATACCTTTAGTTTTTCTTTCTTGGTGATAATCACCTTATTATATGTTTTTAAGTGTTCTTTCCATTCTCTAGCGGATATTTTAGTAACACAAAAATATTTTTCAGGTTCATTTCCCTTGAGGTATTTTTTTTAAGTTGAATCATGATTCTTTTTTGAGATATGGCCGGCAGCCGGCGTTTTTAGTTGTTCACCGTGTATTTGCTGAAACATCTATAGGATGTAATCTAGAATGTTTGAGGTATATTATTTAGAGGTTTAAGTAATATCCATACAACATCTAAAAGAATATACTGTATCGTTTTTGAAATGTTGCATTCAGTTCATTGGTAAGGCATTTCTGAATGTAACAGAAATGTTGCTTTTAGTTCATTATAAAGACTTCCTTTTGAGGAAGTTCTAGTAACATCACAGTAATGTAAAAAGGCAACGCTTTAACATCGCTGAGAAGTTCAGTTGTAACATCACAAAAGTTAACAGCCCTAAGCTGGGCATAAGCGGTTGTGAAGATGTGCATGTGATGAAAACAAGAGGAAAAAAGGGAAGAACATTAGCACAATGTGATGTTAAATTAACGTGACTGTAACAATTATTTGAATAGTGGGATAAATATCCCGTCTCACCTATCCTTAATGCACTTGTACATACAAGTGTATCCTCTGATCTGGCTGAAGGAGTTAATCCCAAACACAAGCTGCCCGCCTCCCTGACACATACTTCAGAGAAGAATGAAACACGTGTGTTTCCTTTTGTTTCTTTCCGGAGGAACATTGATGAACATTGTGGAACAATTTGTTGCTGTTGTTTGTTTCCGTAAATGTTCCAAAGTGTTCTTCAGAATTTCTTTATGTTTCGGCAACCAATATTGATTATTTCTACTCAATATGCAACTATTAACAATTTTAGTTGCTTCAGTGTAAACAAGAAGTTTACGAATGTTGCCATAAGTTTCTACTTCTGGCAACAAGGAGAAATATTCAGCAACAAAATGTTCCTCCGGTGGATCTGTAGCTTAAGCATTTTAATGTCATAATCTGCATACGGACCCCTCTTGTATCGGACTTTTTTATTCGTCAGAACACCGTTGAACTACAGTAGTTAATTAAATTTTGCTATCGTGTTGTTTCCTGACTGAAATAACATATTTTGTTCTATTCGTTCACTACAGTAGGAAAAATACAAATTCTGAATAACCTCAAATTTGAAGCATCTGAAACAGGTACATGATGTATTAGCCCTAAAAAAACAAATCGAATGAAGGTGCATGTTTAACAAGATACTGCATCTGCCATTCTTTCAAACTTAATACGGATTGAGATGTAAGATATATATAAGAACAAGGATTCGCTTTCAAACACTTCAAATAATCACACGTAGTGGAAGTTCGAACAGTAGCTAAAGGCTTCTGAATGTCATACATTATTCAGGATTTGAAACAAACGTAGCTATCGAAGATGCTGATACCGATGCCTTCAAATGAATAAGTTTGAAAATGAGTTGCGAATGTAATTGTTGATAGTTATTTCCTGTTCTGATAAGTCAAATAATTTAAATTTTCATTAGCTGTTAATAATCGACATATTTATACCTACTATAGTTGATGGAATCCGTCGTTACTACGTGATAATTTAACATGACAAACAGAAACAAAATTTGAATTTACTACATTTATTATCACAAAAATACTTTGAAAAATATAACACCTCGATTGCAATTTCGGTCACTAGAGCATCTTCTGGCAGAATGAGTTAAGAACTGAATACATAAGTATAGATTTGCGCTTACGGAAAGAATTATTGCAGGTACCTAAATAGACAAGAGGAACACATTTCAAGAAGAGCTAATAGATGTGGATTTCCCAAATTGGTACAATAAAATGTTCTTAGAAAAATCGTTATTGTTTGAATACACTAAATATAGGAGAATATATCAAGTAAATCTGGTCGTTCAGCAAGATATCTTTTGCATTATGATTGAGTTCAACAATTTCTAATGATTCTAAGTAAGTAGGTTTGGTTCCTTTCGGTAATTTGTGCATAATTTGCAAGTTATCTATTGGTGGAAACGTGTGGTGGTTTTCACGACAATGATTTGAAAACGTTGAATCCGTTTTATTTTTCAAAAAAGATTGTTGGTGTTCTTTAAATCTTGTCTTGAACGATTCTTTGAAAAATAAAACGGGTTCAATGTTTTCAAACAAAAATGATTTTTCTAAGAACATTTTATTGTACAAATTTGGGAAATCCACTTCGATTAGCCCTTCTTGAAATGTCTTCCTCTTGTCTATTTAGGTACCTGCAATAATTCTTTTCCACCCATAAGCGCAAATCTATAATTATTTATTCAGTTCTTAACGCAATCTGCCCGATGATGGTCTAGTGACCGAAATTGCAATCGCATTGTTATATTTTTCAAAGTATTTTTGTGATAATGAACTTAGTAAATTCAAGTTTTATTTCTATTTATATTATAATTAGATATCTCACAATACAAATACTTGAATAGAACAATATATGATTTCCAAATAATAAAAATATTTAGTTTCCTAACGAACAAATACTTTTCATCAGATACTGATTTCTTTTATTTCAATATTTGTTGTGTTAATTAATAACGAATATTGATTGAGAATTATATTTTCCATTACTGTGTTTTTGGTACTGTTTGAAAAAAATTGTAAATAATTTATAATTTATTTTTTATTTCTTAGAACTTCATCAATAAATTACTTGAAAAAAAAGTTGTTCATAAAAACTTTTACTAGTTCAAACATTTCACAATAGATAAAACTGGTTTTATGAGGTTTAAGTTGGAAAACTTTTTCGAATCATATACAAATACATTTTATTTTCACTAGGTTTATGTAACTTCTCCACTACGAAACAGTTTCAGTGAAAACGTCCTCAAACGCCTAGACCAGGGATGAGGATATGATTCAGGGAAGGGCCATATAATATAATTAAAATATGCAGGCGGACCAAGGAGATTTTTTTTTATTTATTGTTTAGACGCGTCAGTGTACGAAAGGGAATTTTGATTGTTCTATCATTATCTCGTTGAAATTTGGCTCTAAGTTACTAAAAGTAACTCTGTCAAGATGTTCATCGGGCACTTTATTCCTCAATTAAGGGAAGGGCCATATAATATAATTAAAATATGCAGGCAGACCAAGGAGATTTTTTATTTATTTATTATTTAGACGTGTCAGTGTGCGAAAGGGAATTTTGATTGTTCTATCATTATCTCATTGAAATTTGGCTCTAAGTTAATAAAAGTACTCTGTCAAGATGTTCATCGGGCACTTTATTCCTCAATTTAGGGAAGGGCCATATAATATAATTAAAATATGCAGGCGGACCAAGGAGATTTTTTATTTATTTATTATTTAGACGTGTCAGTGTGCGAAAGGGAATTTTGATTGTTCTATCATTATCTCATTGAAATTTGGCTCTAAGTTACTAAAAGTTACTCTGTCAAGATGTTCATCGAGCACTTTATTCCTCGATTTGCTTTAACAAAAATTGATTGTTGCAAACACGTGCTCACAGATGTATGACCCAATCATCGGAATAATTTTCTGAGTGTGTTTTTTTCAAATTGGGGAATTGAGACGTTGATGAAGTTCTATAGAAATAAATCAGCAATGTATCGTATCCTTGCATTGTAGTGCGATTATTTCAAGTTGTTAGTCGGCTTAGAACTCCTCGCGAATGGCGAAGAAATTATTAGTAAGCCACCTTCTATATTTCTAAAGTCTCCTGTTGAACTTGTTTTACAATTGATTTATTTGCCTAAAAAATTAATTTTTTTAGTGGTCAATTCAGCAACTGACTGTAGCTTGGAAAAATGAGGGTGATGTCCTTTGAATATTTGTGTAGAAAACAAATCTAGTTTCAACTTGAACGTCTTCATTTGGGCCAACGCATAATCAATAAAAATATTTTTTCTTTCGATGCACTTATTCAAATGCATTAAGTATCCATGCAAATCAGTGAAAAATGCGAAAACCGAAATGCATTGCGAATCCTCAATCATTTTTATAAGCTCAATGTCATCCAACTTTGATTTTTATCGTAAAAGTTCTATTATTTAATTTTTCAATTGACACACTTTTTCAAAAACTTGCACAGCACTTAGCCACCGGACCTTATTTTGGTACAGCAAGTCAGAATAATCTGATTCTATAGACGTCAGGAATTGTTGAAATTGTCAGTGTATTAGTCGACGGGCTTTCGGCTTATGTAAGCATTGGTAATGCTTATCACATTCTATTGGTCCAGTCATTATAGGGGTTCACTTCGAAAAATCGAAATACCCAGTATATCATCACGTAAAATCCCATAACATATTGGTGTTGAAAAATGTATCACTTTCATTATAGGCCAGTGATTAGCGGCCCGCGGGCCAAATTAGGCCCGCGACATGATTTGCTCCGGCCCACGATTACTACATCCATCTACTTGAATACGGTCTTCGATAAAAAAATTGGAAGGTATTTGAAACGCTGTGCTTCCTATATAGACCAGTCCTCTTAGGCCAAATTAGGTGGAAATCTCGAAAAATCGACATATATTATCACGTAAAAACTTGTATTCTGGCATCCTTAAAGTGTTCTCTAGTTGAAGTTAGGGGTCAAAGTTAACAAAAAATTTCATATTTTTTGCAAATATCTCGTTTTCTATGGATTTTACGATATTTGTATCAATAATCAATATTGTAGAGAATTAAATTCTCTACAACTCTTGCATTTAACATTTTTTCAAACCTCGAACTATTTTCGAGATAGAGGGCATAAAGCGCGCGGTCTTAATATTGAGGTTATAAATTATTGCTAAATATATCATTATCATTTTTTAAAGACTTTATCATTCAATTCTTCTATTACTTCTCTATTTTTAACAAAGTGTCAATTTATTTAATAACACTTACCTGGCCGTGTAATTGAAAAATTGTTGGGGAAACTATAAGTAGTTAAAATATAATTTGAGAATTATATTTTATTTATGGTCTAATTTATAATAATGACTCTCTATATAAATAAAGAAGAAAATAAATGAATTTTTAATTCTGCTGCAGCGGGACGATGACGACGATGATGAAGAAGAACCAGAAGAAGAAGAAGATGAAGAAGAAGAGAATTGAAATTAGAGTTTGTTTTCGAAATTCTTATTAATTTTGACAATGATAAATCTATAAAATGACACAAAAAATACTTAAATTGTATTTTTATTCTAATTTATACTAATGACTTTGTATTAAATAAAAAAGAAAAGAAATAAATTTTTAATTAAAAGTGTCATTTTATAGATTTATTATTGTCAAAATTAATAATATTTCGAGAACAAGCTCTGATTTCAATTCTTTTCTCTTTCTTGTTCTTCTTCATCATCTGCTGCAGAATTAAAAATTTATTTCTTATCTTCTTTATTTATATAAGAAGTCATTTGTATAAATAAGACTGGAATCAAAATATAATTTAAGTATTTTCCTCGACAATTTTTTAATTACACGGCCGGGTAAGTGTAATTAAATAAATTGACACTTCATTAAAAACAGATAAGTAACCAAAAAAAATGAGTTTTATGAAAAAGTTATTAAAAAATGGTAATTATATATTCAGCAATACTTATACAGTTGACCTCACATGATTCTCTGACCGCGCGCTTTCCGCCCTCCATCTCGAAAACAGTTCGAGGTATGAAAAATGTTAAATACAAGAGTTGTAGAGAATTTAATTCTCCAAAATATTGATAATGAATACAAATAGCTTTAAACCCATTGAAAACGAGATATTTGCAGAAGATATTGAAAAAAAATCGATTTTGGTGACCTTTGACCCCTGACTTTAACACTGGCGACCATCCAATTATATGTGATTTTTGAGAACAATTTAAGGATGCCAGAATACAAGTTTTCACGTGATAATATATGTCAATTTTCCAAGATTTCTACCTAATTTGGCCTAAGATGACTGGTTTATATAGGAAGCACAGCGTTTCAAATACCTTCCAATTTTTTTTATCGAAGACCGTATTTAAGTAGATAGATGTAGTAATCGTGGGCCGGATCAAATCATGTCGCGGGCCTAATTTGGTCCGGGGGCCGCCAATCCCTGTCCTATACAATGAAAGTGATAAATTTTTCAACACCAATATGTTATGCGATTGAATCCCAACTTTCATTTTCATGAAAATATAGATACGAAATAAAATGTTTTTACAGAAACCTCGCTTACATGCATTAAATATTCACAGTTATTTTCAGAATAAAATAAATGAAATACGAATGATGCTTTTAAATAAAATTTTCATATTGAGGATAATCGATTTTGCTTATGGAGTATCGCAATTCACAATAAATACTAAAAAAGTTTTTTTTAGAGTGTCTGATAATCATATTCATTTATTTTCTCTGAAATTCAAATGAGTTTTAGAGTTCCTTTGAAAATAACCCTCAGATCTTCAATCATGCTGAAAACAACTTAATAGGGGAGTTAGACAGTAAAGGCATACTTATTAACTTATCATGAATAAGAAATTGAAATTGTAAATTAATAAGCTGTCGGCTTTTCGCTTAGCTCCATTTCCATTATTATATTACAGAAAATCTTGCCAATTATTCGCCTTTCATGAATTTATATAGTCTGTAGTAGGTATGGCTCTAAGTCTTTGTTGATCGCAACAAAATTTTGTAGAAATTTTTGTAGTTGAGCAAAGACGTATATTCAAAGAAATTACCATAAATTTCAAATAATCGAACTTTAGAATGAGTGGTCCATTTCATATTCCATAAATATTAAAACTGTATTGAGATTGAATTCTCGCACATCACTTGGTGACACATCATAAAGAATGAAGTTTAAACTTTAAAATAAACACACTTGGCTTAAGTTTCACTATATAAAAATATTTAGACACTGTATTTAGCAGTAATTTTTAGTCGACATGTTTCGAGTTATGAACTCATTATCAAGATTACAGGAGAGTATTACATCTCATTTTATAAAACAGATAAAAGCAAAGGTGATAGCTGAAAATCAATTTGTTCGTTTACAATGTGTAATTTACTATTATGGAATTTCAAGAAGGTCAAGGCGCTTTCCTTTGTTGCCTGAATGCAACAATTAGGTTTTGTTGAAATCCAGGAAGTGATTGAATTTTATACATTGTTCGGAGAAGCCAATGGTATTTTTACTTTGTTAGTTTGACTTTTTATGTTCTTCAACACGAATGTTTATATTCCTTCCTGTTTGTCCAATATAGAAAGCAGGACATTCGTCGCAAAATATTTTGTAAACACTACTGTTTTCTCCGATGTCAGATTTTTTTAAATTATTGACCAAGAATTACTTCAAGTTGCTTTAATTTGTGCAAATTATTATAACGTTATTTTTCGATAGTCTTTTACAAATTTTGCTACTCAAATTCGGCACATAATTTAGTGGGAAGTATTTTCGTTCTTCATTAATAGTTTGCGTGGGGCATATTGATTGCAACAGATTCTTTATTCGTTTTTTCCAAATGAGCTTATCGATGAGACTTAGTCTTGATCACTTAGTTTTTAATCACTTCCTGGATTTCAACAAAACCCAATTATTGCATTCAGGCAACAAAGGAAAGCGCCTTGACCTTCTTGAAATTCTTGAAGTTCCTCCCATAATAGTAAATTACCCCTTGTAAGAGCAACAAATTGATTTTGAGGTTTTATAAAATAAGATGTAATACTCTCCTGTAGTCAGTCTTGATAATGAGTTCATAACTCGAAACATGTCGACTCTCCTTTACTGCTAAATATAGTATCTGAATAATTTTATATAGTGAAAATTATGCCACGTGTGTTTTATTTTGAAGTTTGAAATTTATTCGAATAGCTTTTTGTATAATTCAAAGAATAGACATTGCAGTGTGACTAAATATTTTATTGCAAATGATAAACATGTTTGCAATTTCTCTCCTGAATCAAGTACTGAAACTGATACTGATTCGAAATTATATCTTCATGAAAGAATGGCATTGACATTAAGCTCAATTTTCTAATAACTAATCCATAGTTAAAATGAAATTTACCAATTTATTTCACCTCATTAAGATAAGATCTAATTGAAACCATAATTTGTGAATGTTTTTCCTAAATATTCAATTTATTAATTCAAGCTGAAATATATGTACCTATAAATGATAGAATCATTTGATACTACGTGATAATTCATCATAATGATCACAAAAAAAAACATTTTATTTACTATATTTATTATCACAAAATATTGAAAATTATATATCAAATAGATATACAGGTAGGTATTATTTCTTCAGTGGTGAAAAAATTCTAGAAGAGCTATTGAATAAATAATGGCTTCTAAAGAAAATCCATAAAAGACTGGTTATCAAAATGGTTTTTCCAAACTGATAATTCAAATATTCTTGGAATACAATACGGTTCGAAAATAACAAATATAGGAGAATAAATCAAGTCAATCCAGTGAATCAGAAAGACATAACCGTTTGTATCATGACAGATTGAAAATTTTCTAACGTTACTAAATATTAAAATTTTTCTCATTTGAGAAATTTGTGTAAAATTTGCAAATTATAGATTTGTAGAAGCAGGTGTTTTTTTTTTGCGGCAGTGGTGTGAAAACGTTGAATCTGTTTTATTTTTGAAAAAAAATTGTTGGTTAAGTGGCACATCAAAGTTTTTGGTGATCTTCATGAATATGCTTAAACATTTGTGTTCAGCGTTTAAATTTATGATGTATTATTTCAACAGGATGACCCTCCGAACCTCTATGTAGCTCCAGTAAATGAATCAATATTTTTCCGAACATTGGATTAGTAAAAGGGGCTCCTTTAAATAGGTAAACAAGATCTCCAGATTTTTTAATAAGATTATTTGAAAGGTGCTGTTGATAAAATTGTACATACCTCTTTAGAAGACCTTCGCCATCGAATAGTTGAAGCATGTGCTGAAATAACAATTGAACTGTTACAAAATGTTCGAGAAAATGTTGTGATAATATTTAATTACTGTTTAAAGGTAAATGGCTCGCAATTTGAACACCTAATTAATTAAAACTCGTTTGCCACCTCATTCTTTCCTTTCATTTTACCCATTTTTCCAACAGGATATTTACATTCATTTCAACAAAATTGTTTCTGCACGTTCGAAAAGAGAAGTGAAGATTCTTACAGCAGATGCCACCCTGTATAATGTCCTCCTCAAAAGAAAAATTGACCTGTCTCCGAGTTTTCCAGATAAACTCTCACCATTAAAATAGTCCAAGTGGATTGTTTGAAATAGCCCACCCGACATTTAGTTGATATTGAATACTATCCAGGCTATTCAATTTTTAACATCTCGTGCATTTTTCTTAGAAGTTGAGTAATTGTCAACAAATCTTTCATGCAAAATTTGAGGATATACCGAAAGCTTGAAAGAATTTAGGGGAAATATTTAGACATCCAATCTTGAATTATGGATTTTTCAATTGTTTTGGAGTAAAAAAAATATTTATTATATGCGAATGTAATTGTTATTTCGTAGAACATAGCCTCGACGTACCGTTCTCTAGGTCATTAAAAATATTCTACTTGGCAATATGACAGGGGTGTTATCGGCTTATGCCTCGTATTCATAAAAAGCCGTTGTTTAGGATGTGCACATATGTATAATATAGCCAAGTGTGTCAACTTTCTGAGAACGACCCACTTTATATAAATGAGAAAAATTTTACCGTTTAGAATGGCTTTTCTTGTCCAGAACTCGCTTCCATGTTTATTTTTTTTTCGCTTTTTTCTTTAGTTACTCACGTCCTTCGTTCCAATTTCTATGTTGCGATTTCTTGAGCATTTCATTTCGATAATTTATTATTAAAGTATATTTTATCATGATTATGTCAACGTTATGGTACTATGATTTTTCCATAGTTGTCTTTGTATGGACCTATTGAAGAAAAATAGTATAGTAATAGTTCGTTTTTTATCGCAGATTCGAATTCTAATGTCAAAAGTCTACAAATACCAAAGTTTTGTACGCACAATTTTTTACTTTTCGTCATAAATGGCCCTGCATTCGAATTTTCCTTCAGAACGACCATAACGTCAGAATTCCATTTCAATGACTACTATAAAGGATAAGTTAAGGACGCCCGGACGGTAAATTCAAATTCGATTACAGAGCCATCTGTGACGAATCGTAAAAAATTGTCCGTACAAAACTTTTGTATTTTTTGCTTTAGAATACGAATCCGCATTAAAAAAAGGGTTCCCATTTCAAATTTCAAAGTTGACCCACCATACCCAACCCCCCTTCCCAAGGGAGAAGGAAATAAAATTGGTTCTAAGTGGACCCTGTCAAAACCATCAACTTTTTATTCGGAATATTCTTCCGCAAGATTTTTCCTTATCAAAATTCTCAACTCATTCAACTTAAGAATATACTTAACTATCAAACGAATGATATTTATAAGGTACTAATAACTGTACAAAACTTACACTTGTATTATGGTGATTTACTTAGCAAAACTTGAAACTTATTTCAGTTCGAATCGTATAATTCATATAATGCATATCTAATGAATATTTCTCAGTTTTAATACAGCAGAATACAATTAGTACAAATGATATATATAAATATATATATATATATATATATATATATATATATATATATATATATATATATATATATATATATATATATATATATATATATATATATATATATATATATATATATATATACAGGGTGTTCCTAAATTGAACGTACAAACGAAAAGGGGAGATTCCTTGAGTAAGTTTGAGAAAAAAAAGTCCCATAAACATGGGGTCGCAAACGTTTCGTTTTCGAGATACATAGTGTTGAAGTTTGAATTTTTTTCAAGTTTTTTTCTCATATTATCTACACTTTACAAGATATTCAACTGAAATTTGGCATAGATATTACATTTGAGAGTTCTCACCACGTGACATGGCAATTTCGATAGCAGATCTACAGGGTGATATTTTTTCTGGAACAATGTCACCTGTTTTCCTCTAGAACTTTTTTTGGTGAGCAACTGTTAATTTGAAAAAATTTAAAAAGGAGCTTTGTTGTTATACTAAACTCTTCTCTCGTGCAAGGGAGTATTTGGACGACAATTATGAAAACAGGTGGATTGGACGGGGGGGGGACCTCAGTCTTGGCCCGCCAGATGTCCAGACTTAAATAGTTTAGATTTCTTTTTATGGGGCCACCTGAAATCTCTAGTATACTCGACGCTTGTGAACACCGTAGAAGAACTGAGAAATCGTATAATAGGCGCGTTTGATACAGTTAGGAATACTCCGGGAATGTTTGAGAGAGTTCGATCGTCTATGAGACGAAGAACAGAAGCTTGTTTAAGAGTTATGGGAGGACATTTTCAACATTTGCTGTAGTTCAGTCCCTTGTGGTTACTTAGTTTTCTTGTTATGATTTTTTTTTGAGTTTTACATTTCTTGTAGTAATACATTTTTTGTAATGATTATACGAGTTTATCGAATCTTTATGAATCATCGCTACATATCAGGAAAATTTCCATAAAAACTAATAATGAATTCATTCACCACAGCTTATAAACTGGCCTTCTCATCATAATTTGGATTTTTTCGAGGATTTCGAGAGAATCGTTCAAAATTTTCTTTCTCGAAATCGGTAGGTAGCAGATACGACAAAACTACAAGAGACCAAAAAGTTCAATATAACAACAAAGCTTCTTCTTACATTTTTTCAAATAAACAGTTGCTCACCAAAAAAAAAGTTCTGGAGGAAAACAGGTGACAGTGTTCTAGAAAAATTATCACCCTGTAGATCTGCTATCGAAACTGCCATGTCAGTGGCGGCTCGTGAGGTGTTGGTTTAAGGAGGCTACAAGAGGTGTTAAAAAATACACCATAGGTGAAAATTTTTAGGATTTCAAGGTCAACCGCCTTATATTTTGAAGAAAATCGAAGTAAAACAAGCACCCTAAAATATTAAGGAAAAAAAATTGTTTTCAATTTCGAGCGTCTACCTTGATCCGCAACACGACATGTTCCTGGGATTTTTCGTGCCTTTCCAGAGAACGTGATAAAATTTTCAAATCGTCAAATCCTAAGCGGCCCCAAACAGAGACATTTTCCCTAGTAAAAAGTAAACACTGCCACAAAATTTATTTTTACCTGTGATCCGGTTAGCCAAGGATGCCTCTCATAATTTCTGATATTAAAACCGCGATTCTGTTGTTTGTTACGCTGCACCAAATTGTTTAATTCCGGGGTAGGTCGCAATGTTTTTATCAAAACTTTATCGTTTTAACTTAGTGCACTAAAATTATGGGATAACAAATATTCCACTAAGTCAACATTGAAATTTTTGAAATTAAGTTCAGTAACCGAACTCATTTTAAAAACAATACGCCATTAAAATAAATTAAGTTTTCGTCCACGACTAGTGACAACGTCCAACGGTCCATGTCCAACGAATTCACTCGATTTTACCCGAAAGCCTATAGTTGTGATTGGTCGACATTGTGTGAGAATTAATGTAGGTATCCTCTTTGAACCGAGCAGCTAGCTTCAATCCATGTTATATTTACCCGTCTTTTCTATTTGAATGAAGTGAATAAGATATATATTCATTGGCAGCGTTTCCTTTTCTCTCTGGCATGGCATATGGTATAATGAACGCGTCTATACCTTATTAAGCCTCTGCAGCATTGCCACTGTTGATATTAAATCTTGAAATGAATGAAATGCAGTAAGCAGTAAATGTTAATACCTTCTATCGTAATCAATAAATTATATTATATAATGTAGGTTGAAAGGAAGGTAGGTGCATAAAATAATATGATTTTGATTAATATGAATATGCTGAATGCTGACTATTCAATATAATATAGTAGTGATACACGGAATATTATTGAGGAGGCAGCTTAGCCTCCATAGCCGCCTTCGAATAGCCGCCCCTGATATATATATATATATATATATATATATATATATATATATATATATATATATATATATATATATATCTAAATATATATATATATATATATATATATATATATAAATATATATATATATATATATATATATATATATATATATATATATATATATATATATATATATATATATATATATATATATATATATATATATATATATATATATATATATTGTAACCACTCTCTCTTTTTATTATATGACCGAGCTAGCTAAGAGATTGGTTATACATATATAGGTTCTAGTTCGTTCTCGGAAATATTAACAAGATATAAAATGATGGTATTTACTACTTTCTTATTAGATACAATGAGACTTATCTGTTTTTATTTATTTAATTTTCTATCGACGTTTTATATTCTATTCTAGGTGGATTGTCCTCTTTTGATTGCCTAATCTTCGTCCCTAGTTGCTTGGTAGTTCTAGCAGCGGTTATATCGTGACTTCTGTTAAATGTTCCAGCCAAAGTGGTTTTTAGTTCCAATCAAAATGCTTTCTAGCTCCAGCCAAGGTTATCTTTTAAACTCCAGCCAAGGTGATAGCCACAGATACTTAATAATTTTAATAAACTTTAATAAAATATTCGTTTAATAGATATGGAATTTTATTTGACTCTTAACGATGTTATATCTTCAACGGATACCTGCCAAAAGAGCGATGTTATACGTGCACGTGCAAATTCGACCCTCTCTCGATATTCTCGTCGTACGCAAGTCATTATTCATAGGTGAAACAAACGTGAGGTATCATTTGACAGCGTGAATCACGGTACCTCGATGCAGAATTCATCGGTTAAGCGGGGAATTGACACGTTACAATATCTATACATTTATATAGATATATATATATATATATATATATATATATATATATATCTATATATATATATATATACATATATATATATATATATATCTATATATATATATATTTATATATATATATATATATAACATATATATATATATATATATATATATATATATATATATATATATATATATATATATATATATATATATATATATATATATATATATATATATATATATATATATATATATATCTAGAATGTTTAAAACGGATAAAAAACTACTCCCACACGTGACGATACGCTACAATAGCCTATTATATTCGAGGAAAACACGACTAAAAACCTACACCACGGTAGGGATGTGAATAAATAATCGATTTTTATTTTAATCGATTATTTTTTTTTCATTGTCGATTTTTTATAATCGATTTTACTAATGGTAAACATCGATTTTTAATAAATCGATTATAAGAATTACACATTTTAAATCGATTTTTGTAAATGGTGCTATCTGTGCGATGGATGAAAAAATGGATAAGTTTACTGAACATGTCGATAATAAAATCAGCGCCATCTGTACGTACTAATATATAATAAGTTGTGATCTTTTTTGTTTTTATCATAGAAATCTTAATATATATCTGTACTCTATATATAGTATATATCTATGGTTTTTATTTTCATCTTTGGAGTGTCAAAATAATTGTCGTTAACCATAAAAATGTCTTCCACTAGTAAAACACCTACTAAAAGTTGCTGGCGAAAGTATTTTGTAATAAATAAGGATAAAAAATTGTTACATTTTTTACTATTATTGTTTAGTACTTTTTTTTACTGTAATAAGATTATTAGAAGTATTAAAAATTTGTTTGTGAAGAATTCGAATCTTAATTAATAAAATCTGAAAATGGTCCATTTGGCTATTTTTTGATACTTATGATCTTGAATAATTTTCACTTTAATTAAATAAAAATTAAATATTCATAATATATTTCCACTAATACATCGAATAGGCATTTTTCGTATAGAAAGTCGAAGTATAAAGAAAAATCGATTATTTTTCTTTTAAATCGATTTTTCACAAATCGATTTATCTCTAAACAAAAAAAATCGATTATTGAATAATCGATTTTTTCGAATCGAGGTCACATCCCTACACCACGGACATCTTCAACAGATTAAGCAAACTTCCCTAAAATGAATATTTAAGAATAATCATATATTTCTTTCTTCAACCATTTTGAAACATTTCACAGTTAATTTCAGGTCACGAAGTTTGAGACAAATTTGTTGTCTGGGATATTCTGAGGATAACACATTTGTGACAATAGTAAGCTACACATTTTTGAAGGTGCTTCACCAGGAACAAGTGTTCCTGAAAAATACGGACTATGTACAGTTGGTTCAGAATGAGAGCAATAATTTAACAGATTTAATTTAAATTTTCTCTCTTACTTACTTTGTCTGAAAACACAAAGCGAAAGCAAGAGAACGCTACACAGAAAATAAGTAAGAAATTCCAAGTTTGCCTATTACTCAAAGAAAGGAATGGCGCATATGGCTCGAGGACCCGACCTCATATTTATAAGTCTTGACATTTATGATTGCAATTCAAGGATTACAATAGTCGTGGAATTCGAGAGAATTATAAACTTGTGTTGAATATTAGGGCGAATAGGTGAATTTGTAGTTGGGAGCATCATTACTTATGAGTGAAAACTATGTAATCGATAGAAATACTCAATTGGAAATTCTAACTCTACAATTTACAAAATGAACAGAGTTGAAATCAAACATTCTTGATCCTTTGATAATCGTTTCAATCGAAAATATCTATAAACATTATGTCGTTTTCTAAAGCTACAGTTCCACAGGAGAAACATTGAGGAAAATTTTGTTGCTGAATGTTTCTCCTTGTTGCCAAAAGTAGAATCTTATGACAACATACGTAAACTTCTTGTTTCCACTGAAGCAACTAAAATTGTCAATAGTTGCATATTATTTAGTAGAAACAGTAAACATTTGTTGCCGAAACATGAAAAAATTTAGGAATATTTACGGAAACAAGCAACAGCAACAAAACTGTTCCTCGATGTTCCTCCGATAGGACCGTAGCAATATATTTATTCGTTTTCGTTCTTCACTGCACACTGAAAATCTGCGACACGAATGTTTACTAATTGCGTTCTCGATACGTTTCCACTGCGATAGCAAGACGGATTTTTTCACAAATGTTTTCTATTTTCTTTCGAAGTTTACCGCTCAAAATGGAAACTGGCGACAAGTAGAAACAGTCAACATTTGTTGCCGAAAAATAAATACATTTAAGGAACATTTTGAAACATTTACGGAAACACGAAACAGCAATAAAAATATTCCTGTGTGTGGAATCGTAGCTTGAAGGGTGACAAGTAGAAAGAGTCAACTTTTGTTGCCGAAAAATAAAGAAATTTAAGGAACATTTGGGAATATTTTGGAATTTTTTCGGAAACACGCAACAGCAACCAAAATGTTGCACAATGTTACTCATTATTCCTCCGGTAGAACTGTAACTTTATGTAACCAGTTTCAATTACTGGTGTTCTTCTTCCTTTCATGCGTTTGCATATTCTGAATAAAAGTAAAAAATTATCGAATGTTGATGGTGAAAAATTATATTCTCAATGTTTGTAGCTACATGTCTACCGCGCAAAATATGTAGGCAGGTATAACAGAATTTTCATACAACGTGTGGGGGAGAATCTATAGGTAGGAATGTGTGGCGATAATGAGATACTCTTAATATTTTATTAGTCCTATTTTCCCCAGAAATAATTGACTATTGCACTGTATCGATAAGTGAACAGTGAAGTACTGGAGTAGATTTTATATCCGTTATATATATATATATATATATATATATATATATATATATATATATATATATATATATATATATATATATATATATATATATATATATATACTTATATGAATATATGAAATGGTATTATCCCTATGTGAGTTCATTTTAAAAAATAAGATTTGGATGAAAATTACAAGTCTCACAACTCCAGTACTTTTGACTTTATTAGTTATTAGCTACCTGGATTCGCGAAAGTTTCTTCGCATCTGCAGGCTCAGAGAACTGCTAAGGATATTTTCAAAAATGAGAAAATACATGAGAAGTAGTATATTGCATTACTCTTCATTTTTGAAAATACCTATTGCAGCCCTCTGAGACTGAAGATGCGAAGAAACTTTCACGATACCGGGTAGCTATCACCCAAAAAAATTGAAACAGCAGGAGTTATGAGACTTGTGTTCTCCATTCAAATTTTATTATATAGTACATATATATATATATATATATATATATATATATATATATATATATATATATATATATATATATATATATATATATATATATATATATATTTATATATTTATATATATATATATATATATATTTATATATATAAATTGATATATATATATATATATATATATACATATATATATATATATATATACATATATATATATATATATATATATATATATATATATATATATATATATATATATATATATATATATATGGCCCGGACCGGCCAATTCTCATGTCATCTAGACCTGCATCTGGACCTGCTTCGCCATCAATAATCGCTGCATTTCGCAACGACTATTTTCTGTTCGATGTATTGCATGGTGACTATTTTTCGTTCGAATCGTATCGATTCACTATCAATACCCAATTCTCTTCGCGAAAATTTCAACCTCAGTGACGGAGCTATGCAACCCACAAACTTTTATTACTTGCGCATTTGCCATTTTGCACATACTTTGTGAATTTTAGCTACTGTTAGGTAAATTTTATTTTACGAGTGGTAAAACACTGAAATTATTTTAAAGTCGACCTGCTGGGCCCACATTTTCAAAATCTATCGTTATTATCATGTCTATTGTTTATATTATCTTCATTGTTATCATTATTTTTATTATTAACCTAGATAAAGGACTTTCTCTCAGTTATTCACACTACTTCTTAGTAAGTTGAAAGGAAAATTTCACTTAAACTAGACATTCATATATCACAGGAATTCAGCTCTGTTTATGCCATTTCGGGTACTTTCGGTGTGAACCTTTCTACCAAAAAAAAAGTCTACTGTAGTAGAATATTAAAAACATGTGTGAGTATATTGTAGGTGTCGAGTATTACGAACTACTACATGGGTTTATACATACTCTTATCAATGTCTTATAACAATCCTGTAGCTGAGGTGTTGTTTGCCGATGACACTGCATTGTTCTATGAGGGTACATATATAGAAATCTTGCAGCAAATTATCGTGGCTGGCCTGAAAATGTTTCAGGACTAGCTAAGTTCTAAAAAACTCATCCTGAATGTGAATCAAACTGTTGCATTACTGTTTAAATAGAAAAATGAAGAAACAATAGCATTAAACATCAGAATGAATGGTATGAAAATAGAACAAAGAAGTGAAGATACATACCTAGGGCTTAATATCGACACAAAACTGGAGTGGACTGGACACATAGATTATTTGGCAGCCAAGCTTACACCACTTATTGGAGCATTGAGAAGAGTTAGTCCCTATCTCAGTAATAGTGCAAGAAGATCGATATACTATTCTAATATTCATTCTGTGCTCTTAGTCGAATACTTCAGTTAACAACCTACTGAGACTTCAAAGGATACAGAATCGCGCTTTGAAGGCATTTTACAACTTGCCATATGATACTCGAACAACTGAGTTGTACAGTACCTTGGGTATACCCAACATGAAACTCACCAAAGTGGTTGAACAGTGCAAACTGATATATAAAATTGAGCATGGCTTACTTATGTGCAATAATGAGTTGAAAAATAGACTGAATATACACAATCATGGAACTGACAAATGAATAACTATAACCTAAGCAACACAAGAACGAATAAAACGAAAAATTCACCAGGCCGTAACAGTTTTTAATAACCTACCAAAAGATATTAAGAATTCATTTATAAAAAAAGTCAAATTACATCTTAAGAGCTGATATACACCTACTCTCCACATTATGATAATGTCTAATCCACTTTATAATAATATAATAATGTAAATTCAAATTTCGTTTTTATAATAATGCGTTCACACATATTTTATTTTGTAATGAATATTATTATCCGGTAACATCGACTTGATCGATGATTTGAAGTCTTATTTTATAATAAATATAAATATAAATAAATATTTGTTACTATTTGTGTGTGTTCTAGTATATTGTTCCTGTCTTCTAGTCTATTATTTCAAAGCGAGGACCTTACATCCGCTTGTTATCTCATCTGAACTAACTGTATTCTCATATTATGAATTATTTACTCTATCCTATCCTCAATACTTCTGTTTCTGGGAAAAGTGAACCGAGTCAGCCAATGATTGGAAACAGCTGTGTTTCTATGTGGCTGAGATAAAATATGTGGGTGAATTTCATGCCATACTTTTCATGTCTCTGTCTTTCGTTGATTTGTTTTGACGCCCTTTTGTGGATCTTATTCCCTGTTCTTAAGTTCAGTGGGGCGAGAGAGTTGTCTGATGTGATGATCACATAATGTTACGAGCAGTCGACTCTAGAGTAAAAGTAATTTCGCGGATGTTCGATTTGTTCATAGTTTATGGTCTCTATGCTGAATAAGAGCTTTTCTTCTGGTCTCTTGAGAGTGTGAAGCTTTCGGTAACAGAGTTTGCAATGGTGCATATGGAGTTTTGTTGCATTCGTCCTGACTAGCGCCTGTATAATTAGTCTAGCACTGTACTCAATCGTTTAATTATATGACGAGTGATATGGCTCATGTGTTCGTGGATATAGACTATTTATTTCAATTCAGTCGAGTGTTCAATATTTTGTTTAAAAAAATTATTGATTTTTATTTATTTCATCAGCGTGATTGATACCGAGGTTTCGCAGTAAAGTAGTTTTGTATTATTTTTTTTTTCACGTCCGTGTGAGAGGAAAAATCTTTTATAGACTACCCTGAGAGTATTCCGCACGCATTCTCAGGGTGTGTGATACCCCGGATGTTGATGGTTACTCACTAAAAAACCTCATGACACGAAGTGACCCGAGCAATACTACTTTCTGCATTCTGCACGTCAATATATCGGCCAGAGATCTGCATGCCGGAATAATTTTCAATTCTGTCACATAGCTAGCTCTCATTCCGCCTAGACAACCTATGATTAGTACGGCCATCCTAACTTTATGCCCTGGGTACAGTGTACTCAGCTCGAACATTAGATCTCTGTATTTTTCCCTTTTCCATTATTATTTCATCACCACATTGTTTTCGGCAGGGGACGAAAACTCGGCAATAAACAATTCTCTGAGCTCTTTGTCCAGTAGGACTATATCTGGCTTTATTGCGTGGATCTGCCAAATTGTTGGAAAAGCATAGTTCCAGTATATGCGAGCTCTATCGTTCTCAACAACCGCTTCAATTTCTAGTGGAACATATGGTAGCACTGCTTCTTTGTCTATACCATAAACTTCTCTCAGACGGAAGTAGAGAATTCGGAGCGCCCCATTATGTCTTTCTATATACCCTGATGGAGCATAGACTCTGCAAGCAGACAGGATGTGCATAAGAGTTTCCTGCTGACTATGGCATACTCTGCAGGTTGTTGGGGTGTCCAATTTCATTATGTTCTTTTTATACCATCTTGTATTTATCACTCCATCTTGACAAGCCATTACAAATCCCTCCGTTTCCGACTTAAGCCCAGCCGGCTTCAAAAAGGCAGAGGATAATTCTTCCGACAGGCCCTGTTCTTCCAAATTCCTGTGATATTTGGAGTGCAGATTTTTACTCATATGATCTTCGAGTAGTGCCTTCAGTTGTGCCTGTCTTATCTGCGTACCCAGTCTTCTTTGTTCGGCCGACGTGATTTGTGTTGATGCTAGCTCAGGCTCAATTGATATGCCGGTCATATTGAGCTTTTCCAAGGCTCTCCGTCCAGCTCTGAATAGGAACGCTCCTTGATTCCTGATTTCATGATGAGCTACCATTTTCGGAAGCAAGTCTTCACTTCTCAATATCCATATTGCCATTTCCAAAGTTTGTTGATGGTGTTTGTATTCCAAACGTGGCAAACCCCTGTGTTCGAGCAAGGTATATTCTCTGTGTCGAGCAATTGGGATGCAGGCCCCGATTCATGTTTATTACTTTTATTGTAGATCTGTCAAGATCGAGAATCTCATTTACCGTCCAGTTAACCACCCCGAAAGAGTAAGTGACTATCGGGACTGCCAAGCTGTTTGTAGCAGAAATCTTGTTTTTACCGGACAGCTGTGATTTCCATATATCTCTGAGGTTCTTTTTGTATCTAGCTGTTAAGACATCCTTGATTTGGTTTGTCTCCAGAGCACCCCTCTGTTGAATTCCAAGAAATTTGTAAGTTTCTTGATCTTCAAGGGACGAATGATATTTCCCCCTTCTAATTCGATATTTTTATTATTATTATTCGGTTCAAATTATTGGAATTACAGAAAAAGAAATCTAGTAACTGTATAGGTACTCTTTGAGAGAATATTACAGACTCTAGTATGCAATTTACATTCAACCATTTTTGTCTCTATTCACTTCAAAATATGGTTCTAGGTCTAGGTGAATATACTATCATAGATACTCAGTATAACCCTTTCGCTAGCTAAAAACTTTTGATTGTGGTAAATTCTACGATTTCCATATTTCAGGAAGAAATGCTCCATAAACCTTGTTGTACACCACGCTCTCGTTATATGAAATGCGAAAGTTAGTGGGTTTTCTTTCCTCTCTATTTCCTGAACGATAACAATTTTCGTGGGAGAAGTTTACTGCGTCTTTAAGAACTGTTTCCAGATATAAATCTCCTTGAGAGATATATGTGGAACATCTCCAAACTAAGATTAACATCTCTAAATCTCCTATCAGTGAAGTTTTCTTTCTTTTAGTCGAAATGAATTGAAGACCGTAAATTGAGCTTAATGAGTTTAATTATCATCAAAAGTCTCAGAATTTAGTTCCACTTGTACTCGAAAACCCTGAGTTTTGTTCGACTCGTTGAAGAAGGATTAAATAAGTGGTTACTTTGTAATTACTTGCGTCTCATTGAGGCATATTATTCTTCAAGTGAATCAATGACTTAATTATTGAATAATATACATTTATGTCATATTAAAACAGAATTCATAATAAAAAAAATACTACAATGATTAGCAAAGCACTCTAAGAGTTTACTCTCTCGATTACAATTTATTTTGAATAAAAAACTTTGAGTACCTAACAAACTCATTATACTTAAAAGTTAATAATTATTGTAAAACTGTATTTTTGTTGCTGTATTTCGAAACATAATATGATTATGATAAATAGATGAATAAAAAAAGATGTGGTGTCATGGGACAACAGGTAGGAATAAAGTTCGTTCGGATTTAACATTATAATATAATTAATGTTTGTAGATTGTCCATATTTGGGTAGTAAGATGAATTTAACAATGAAACTATTTTGGGAATTTGAAGACAAAATAGTTTCATTGTTAAATTCATATAATATAATTATTAATATAATAATAATAGAAATAAAATAAATAATGTACTGAGGGTGTGGAATACAACATACAATATGTATGTACAATATAACCATGTACATTAGCTTATATTTGTAAACTAATACTTACGTATTTAATTGTATTTCGCTAATTAATTTTTCAGTATTATCACTGTCAATTTCATTTAAGTCACTTGTTAGTTCACTTGCCATTGGTACTATATTTAATATCGTATTGAAGATTTACAAATTATACGAAAATTAACTTGTTTATTCCCGAGTAAAATGAGTTTATAATGTGAGTATACACCACGTGCTTGGACAAGAATTTCGTGTATATGTCGTGGTAGAAGAGGAAAGAGAAAGAATGACGCATGCGTGTTGCTCTTCCGTTATATGTTTTTCTTACGGTTTTAGTCTCACATTTCTTTCAGTTTGATCACGCAGCAAAATCCCTATCTCCTCCAAGCCTGCCATAAGGAATTTCGTTCCAAAAAACAAGTCCAATGAAATAAGAACATGATAGTATAGATAATGGACATTTAATACAGTCTAAATCATAAAAAAGATTTCAACATCGTCATTTACAGATGAACCAACTTTCTAATTTCGAAGTTATTAATTTCAATGTCATCCAATAATTCATTATTAAAAAAGATCCCTATTAAAAACTAGAAAACATATTTTCATTCGATTGAATAAGTATCACTCATAACATGAAATAATTTCATGATTTCATGTACCTAATTTAATGATATTTGGACGTTCGATGTTATGGATACGAGCATTAGTAGACTATGTGTGAAACAACTAATTGACCGATTACTTTAATCATGCAGAATGCATTGGAGACACGAATACTTAAGTCGGTTGTGAACAAGCATGATACGAAACATTCACTATAATCTCTAAACAATTGAAATTTGTATTTATTGCGATTGATTTATCTGTAAATACACCAACGCATTAGTACGTTCAACAAGCTGAATGAATGAAGTTTCATTAGAAATGATGATTTAATAAATTGTTCACTCTGAATACACAATTAGGATTAAAAGAAAGACTGGTTTGAAAATATGATTTTTGTCGATTCTACTATGGCGTACGTTTTAAAATCTCACCGACAACGACGTTAAGGTACAGTCAGAGTTACACAACCACACTACATCAGGGGGCATTCAAGTATTACGTAACGCAATTTTTGAAGATTTTTGACCCTCCCTCCCCCCTATGTAACGCGCCGTAACGTTTACATGAACCCCCCCTCCCCCTCCGTAAACGTTACGTAACACCCGAGTGACCATTTTTACCTAAAAGTCACAAATATGTTGCGCAAAATACCTGAAAGTCGCTAAAATACCTATGTTATTGTTCAAATCGCGTTTTCGTTAATAATAAACAAAACAAGAGATTTCTCACTCGCAATACATGCGTATAATGTTTATTTTATTGTTATTTAATAAATAATCATACATAATGTAAAATGTTGAAATGGGCGCAAATTTGTCCTAATAAACTTTTATTACTACTCTTACATTTAATTATGCCGTTTTCCTGACTTTTTAGCTTTAATATCCACCATTATTTTTCTCATGCATTATTTGATTTTAGCTTATTAACAGGTTTTCACTTTGGGAACCTGCTTATTAAAATGGGTGCTCAAGATGGAACAGCAGGATTCGGAAGCGCATTTAATTACTTACAAAAAATATTGCGAGTCACGGACGTGGGCGCTATACCATTTTTAGTTTTTCTTTAGCCGTTTTTTAAATTTCGTTGGCAGTTTTTGGCACAGTTGGCACACAAGTCAGCATGAGAGCTTTTATAGGGCAAAAACAGCTGATGATGCAAATCTCCCTCTTTTGAGAACATTACAGTATATCTACAACACTGACTACAGCAATGTGCTTCTGTGTATTACGTGTTTA
Organism: Cynegetis impunctata; assembly: GCA_030704885.1. Taxonomy (NCBI): domain Eukaryota; kingdom Metazoa; phylum Arthropoda; class Insecta; order Coleoptera; family Coccinellidae; genus Cynegetis; species Cynegetis impunctata. Next base: position 20,977 of record JARQZK010005248.1, on the reverse strand, counting down.
AAACTAAAAGAAAACTGACAACGGGAACAAAAAAAAAATGACGACGAATACAGTCGAGGTATTCTCCATAAAACATAAACGGATAGGGCTGCCAACTTGGAAGAAACTGACGTACAATACAATCGAGGGATTCCCCGTAAAACATGAACGAAAAGGGTTCCCAACTTGAGTGATTTAAGTTGCCTCTTTTTATTTCAATATGAAAACAATGTTACGTAACGCGTTGTTCGAACCCCCCTCCCGCCCATGTAACGCATCGTAACGTTTTGCAAGACCCCCCCACCCCCCAAACTGCGTTACGTAATACTAGAACGCTCCCTAACAGTGTTAATATTTGCCAAAATTGGATACTGTTCAACAAGTTTTAATTTATGACAATTATAGAAAGACAATTACCAGGAATATTTCCCTCCTGTCAAAAATCCAATTTAACTGGAATGCAATTATCGAAAATTACAGCGACTATTTCTCTCGTCTTAATTTCCACCAATCACAAACGCGCAATTTTGGATTACAAATAGTTTCTATAGATGAAAAAACTGTATGATAGCACCTGTCAGCAATTTTTTCGAGTTAACACGCGGCAAAACTTGACAGCTGTTGTCACAAAAAATTACAATACCTTCGATAACAAGTAATTATATAATCTGTTAGTCTTGTCAAATACCATTCGGGCATTTAATTTTTCCTGCAAAAAAAATCGAAAAAACCCAATTCAAAGTAATATTTTTTTAACAAAATGCATTCGTGCAGGTGCAGAAATCCTCGTCTTCGACTCAAATTTTTGTTGCCCCCAGCACTCATGCTTCTTGTTAAAATATTACTTAGCAACGTGTTTTTTCGATTTTATGATATTACTCATGAATATTTCCCTTCTGCTAAAAATCCCTTGTAAATGGAATGCAATTATCGTAAATTACAGCGAATATTTCCCTCCTGTCAAAAATCCTTTGTAAATGGAATGCAATTATCGAAAGTTACAGCGAATATTTCCCTCCTGTCAAAAATCCCTTGTAAATGGAATGCAATAATCGAAAATTACAGCGATAATTGCATTGTAGAAAGCGAAAGAGCCCTGCGATAATTGCATTGTAGGCCGATAATTGCATAGTAGCATAGTTCATATTACGGTTATTGATGACAAGACGAGAATTCATGAATTACTAACGTCAGTTTGACCAGTTGAAAGTTTATTCGGGAAATATTCCCCAAAATTACACTCGTGCATCAAAATAACCGGATAATTTCGCATTCCAGCGTATTGTCTTTAAAAAACTGCATTCGGTCATTTTCATATTTTGGAGAAATTTCAAAAATGAAAATGAACTCATGCAGTTTTTTGGCAACACGCTGTCATGCAAAATTATCGGTAATTTTGATGCACTTGTGCAATTACTTACGAAAATAGCATTGTAGAAAGTGAAAGAGCCCTGCGATAATTGCATTATAGACTGATAATTGCACAGTAGCATAGTTCATATTACGATTATTTATGACAAACTCAGAATTTATGAATTACAAACGTCAGTTTGATAAGTTGAAAGTTTATTCGGGAAATATTCCCCCAAATTACACTAGTGCATCAAAATAACCAGATAATGTCGCATTCCAGCGTGTTGTCTTTAAAAAACTGCATTCGGTCATTTTCATATTCTGGAAAAATGAAAATGAAAATGAACTCATGCAGTTTTTTGACAACACGCTGTCATGCAAAATTATCAGTAATTTTGATGCACTTGTGCAATTACTCACGATAATTGCATTGTAGAAAGCGAGAGAGCCCTGCGATAATTGCATAGTAGCATAGTTCATATTACGGTTATAGATGACAAGCTAAGAATTTATGAATTACTAACGTCAGTTTGACAAGTTGAAAGTTTATTCGGGAAATATTCCCCTAAATTACACTTGTGCATCAGAATAATCGCATAATTTTGCATTCCAACGTGTTGAAAAACTGCATTCGGTGATTTTTATATTTTGGAGAGAGACCACCACCTATGAAAATGAACTCATGCAATTTTTTTACAACACGAAGTCATGCAAAATTATCGGTTATTTTACTCCTTTCAAAAATCCCTTGTAAATGGAATGCAATTCTCGCAGAATTATACCGATAACTGCATTGTAGAAAGCGAAAGAGCCCTGCGATAATTGCGCTGTAGAGCAATAATTGTATAGTAGCATAGCTCACATTATGGTTATTGATGACATGCTAAGAATTTACGTATTAATTACGTCAGTTTAACAAGTTGAAAGTTTATTCGGGAAATATTCCCCCAGATTAAACTCGTGCATCGAAATAACCGGATAATTTCGTATTCCAGCGTGTTGTCTTTGAAAATCTGCATTCGGTCATTTTCATATTTTGGAGAAAGAGCTTTTCACCTTCGGTATCGGGCTCTTTCTCCAAAAAGTAAAATGAACTCATGCAGTTTTTTGACAACACGCCGTCATGCAAAATTATCGGTAATTTTGATGCTCTTGTGCAATTACTAATGAAAATACAATAAAAAAAGGACTAAACAGCAAGACAGTTGGCACCTCCGATTCAACTATCTAATGCTACCATCTCTCGGATACACAACGTAAACTAACTTCATTAAACAATAGTTTGGAAAATTCGTTGAATATAACTATATGAGTGTCGTACTTTTCCACACATATAATTTCTAAAGAAGAACTATATTTTACAATATTTTATGTTCAGATATTTGCAACTGGTTATGACCTAGTATCAAATTGAAGCTGCTTTCAATGAATAATTGTCAATAAAAATTATAAACGTGGTGTTTATTGCATACTTTTTAATCATTCCCTTTTTCGACAATTTACATAAACTTAAATTGAAACCCAGATCAAAATTTACCCTAATGAACACTAACAAAATATGAACTGAAAAAGACGATGCTTGATGTAAAAATCGATAAACATATTGAAACAACAGTTAAACAATTCAAGTAAAAAACTCAAATCACTTTTATTCGAGCACAATATCAACATTGCTCACGGTACTGAGAAAAATATATAAAGAATAATATATCAAAAGTCCTCGAAAACGATAAAGCGGGAGTGTATAAAATTGAATATGAAAGTTATTATGAGTTTCATATTGGTGGATCTTCAGAAGCTTTCAGACAAGCATTTCAGAACATAAACGGAGCTTTGTTGATCAAAAGTCTGATTCATATTATGCAAACCATTTAATCCATGAATATTATACATTCAATTCAGACATGGAATATTAAATGCGGAAAATAAGGCAAATTACGAGGGTCGTTCAATAAGTCCTTAGAAAAAGATAGGAAAACAGTGTTTTTTAGGGTAAATTTTTTTTATTTCTCAACATAGTCTCCTTTCAGCTCTACACACTTTTCCAAACGTTTTTCCAAAATTTTTATGCCGTTCAAAAAATAGGATTTCGGAAGTTCTGCAAAATACTCATTCGTTTGAGCAATGATGTCCTCGTTGGAAGTGAACCGTCGTCCGTCAAGCCATTTCTTCAGATTGGGAAACAGGAAATAGTCACTTGGGGCCAGATCTGGTGAATAAGCAGGATGCTACAACAATTTCATCTTCAATTCCGCAATTTTGGCCATGGAAGAACGATTGCGCTTATTCTCCTCTGAGAGCAAACGCGGCACCCATCTTGCCGAAATTTTTTTCACAGACAATTTTTCATGCAAAATTGAAGCGACTGTACCTTGTGATATGCCTATGGCCTCAACTAATTCGCGCACTTTAATTCGTCGATCGCTCAAAATCAGGTCGTTGATTTTATTGATGATTTCAGGAGTAGACACCTCCACTGGGCGTCCCGGACGATGTTCATCTTTTGAGGATGAACGGCCACATTTAAATTCATTCACCCAATTGTAGACTGTCGCAAACACAGGTGCAGATGTGCCATGAACTGCATCCAACTCGGCTTTGATTTCTTTCGGCGTTAAGCCTTTCAAATGGAAATGTTTGATGAAAGCCCGAAACTCGCTTTTCTCCATTGTTATGTATAAACAAATGTTGTTGACTTTAATCGACGATAGAAATTGACCTACGTCATGGATCGAGCTGAAATTTTGACAGCTTTCCTATCGATAGTGCTGCTAACGGAAAAAAAATCTTTACCGATACTACGAGCGCCATCTCTTGGATTTTCTAAGGACTTATTGAACGACCCTCGTATATTCTATATCATATGTAACTTTTGGAATTTGTCTCTGAGGATTATCTGTCCATTATTTAATTCATTATTTGTGTCGATTTCCTTGCTGAAAATTTATATAAAACATGTTATTCCCAAGATTTTTATACTTACCTAGTTGTATTTCACCATGTGGTGAAACGCTGTTAAATAACTGAGATATAATTCAAACAGAAAAGTATGGATGTTAATTAATGCAAAATAAATAAAAGTTTTTGTCACTAATCAATTATTTCTCGTTCTCTATTATAAATACAAATGATATTCTAGTTTTTGTTGAACAACGTGAATGAAATATTTCATTTATACGAAGCATGGTGCCTGCAAAAATGTATAGAATAAAATAAGGAGTGACGTCAACTATTAGAAATGAGAAATACAAGGAAATGTGAATTTTTACAAGGACTCTCATTCATGAGACGGAGATAACGTAAAATCCATATCCCAAAACAAAAGACGCACTGATTTTTTGCTGTTTCCATTTCGGGAAATAAATCACGCATGAAAATATAAAGCTACAAAGGTCACTATCTTCTCATCTCCAATTTCAGAAGAATGAGTTTGGGTCACCCTTTTTATAAAATAAAAAAGAAACAGTGAAATTTATGAGACGGTAAATACTATTGTCTTCTTCGACCTTCTTTCAAATGTCCGAAGGTAAATTTGGCTGGAATTTCATTTAATCCCGATAAAACTGATATACTTTACCCTGTCCGAACAAAATCTTTATTACGGATTACACGGGTCAACTTTCTGTACGAATCTTAATGGATCATTTTCAGCCTTATTTTTCTCGAAAATATTATTTGCTGCGTATCCAAAGTTAACAGTATTTATCGATTCTCGAAATATTTTTGATATCTGAGAAGTATATATATATATATATATATATATATATATATATATATATATATATATATATATATATATATATATATATATATACATATATATATATATATATATATATATATATATATATATATATATATATATATATTTAAGGTTTGGATTTTCTTGGAAATAGACCATAAGTGACTCAACTCGTTTCTAAAACCATTTTTATTTGACGTTTCGGTCTCTCATTTTGACCTTCTTCAGAATATATAAAATGAATCAATTTGGTATGATCTTCCTCAACACATCATAATATATAAAATTTATTTAATTATCTCGCTAACCGTATTAAATTTTTTTTTTCGAACAGATGATTCTTCGGATGAATTTATAGGAAATGTCAAATAAAAATGGTTTTAGAAACGAGTTGAGTCACTTATGGCCTATTCCCAAGAAAATCCAAACCTTAATTATATACTGGCAGACCAAAGAAAATCGAAACCATATATATATATATATATATATATATATATATATATTATATATATATATATATATATATATATATATATATATATATATATATATATATATATATATATATATATATATATATATATATATATATATATATATATATATATATATATATATATATGTTATATCGTATGTTTTCTCGGATGGTGAAATGAATCTGAGAAAGATTCCGGGGTTCAATCCGATTTTTAAGAAAATTTTGTTGGCGCTGAGAAGCACCGTTTGTTTCACGACGTTTCGCCAAAATCTCATTTGGCATTTTCAAGTGCTGCTGTTACGTCGGGTGAGTCGACAGCAACTACTGTTCGCCTCTGCTTGTGTCTGGGTTTTATTGGCATTGGCTGGTCCTGTTTCCTAATTGGCCGGTTCGCTGCATAGGTTCCGCCCCCTCTTTTCTTCGCTTCGATTTTATTCGTCGATGTTAGTTTTTACGTCTTGTGTTGTTTTAGGCGTTTTCGTGTTTTTTAAAATTGTTTTCCAAGTTAGTGGAATATTCAGAGCATCGTCTCGTTTGTTCAGATGTCCTGATTTCTCTATTTCTAGGGCTTCTCTTATGGTACGGACCCTGTAGTTCTCTATGGATGCTATTTCTCTTGATTGGTCAAAATCCATTCGGTGGCCTGTTGCTTGGTGATGTTGAAATATGGCTGATGTTGTTTGTTTGTTTCTGACGCAAATTTTATGTTCTTGGATTCTTGCTGATATTTTTCTGTTCGTTTGTCCTATAGGTATATCTTTGGCCGCAGTCTGCACAAGGTATGCTGTAGACTCCGTGGTTTTCTAGTCCGATTTTATCTTTCGGGTTTCCGAGTATATTGGCTATTGTTTTCTGAGGTTTAAATATCGGTGTTATGTTATTTCTTCTCAAGACTCTTCCAATTTTATCTGTAATTCCTTTTACGTATGGAAGTACTGCTTTTTGTCTGGATTCTTCGGCGTTGTTTTTTGATGTTTTTGTTGGATTTTCTTGTTTTTTGATGGCCTTTTTGATGTCAGTGTATGTATATCCATTTTGTCGTAAGGTGGTTGTAATCTGTTTCATTTCTTGTTCTCTTGTTTCTGGTTCTGTTAGTCGAAAAGATCTGGAAATTAATGAGTTCACTACTGACTGTTTTTGTGAAGGGTGGTGGTGGGATTGTGCGTTCAGGTATCTGTTAGTGTGTGTAGGTTTGCGATATACGCTGAAGCCCAAAGTTCCGTTCAGATTTCTTGTAAGGAGTAAGTCTAGAAATGGCAGTTTTCTATTTTGTTCAATTTCTAAAGTAAACTGGATTTTTTGTGTATACTGTTGAGGTATTGTAGAAAATTCTCTAAATCTTTCTGAGGGTGTGGCCAGATTAAGAAAATATCATCGACATAGAGTTTCCAGAATTTCAGGAACAAACAAACAACATCAGCCCTATTTCAACATCACCAAGCAACAGGCCACCGAATCGATTTTGACCAATCAAGAGAAATAGCATCCATAGAGAACTACAGGGTCCGTACCATAAGAGAAGCCCTAGAAATAGAGAAATCAGGACATCTGAACAAACAAGACGATGCTCTGAATATTCCACTAACTTGGAAAACAATTTTAAAAAACACGAAAACGCCTACAACAACACAAGACGTAAAAACTAACATCGACGAAGAAAATCGAAGCCAAGAAAAGAGGGGGCGGAGCGTATGCAGCGAACCGGTCAGGAAACAGGACCAGCCAATGCCAATAAAACCCAGACACAAGCAGAGGCGAACAGTAGTTGCCGTCGAGTCACCAGACGTACAGCAGCACTTGAAAATGCCAAATGAGATTTTGGCGAAACGTCGTGAAACAAACGGTGCTTCTCAGCGCCAACAAAACTTTCTAAAAAATCGGATTGAACCCCGGAATCTTTCTCAGATTCATATATATATATATATATATATATATATATATATATATATATATATATGTATGTATATAAATATAAATATATCTATATATATATATATATATATATATAATATATATATGTATATATATATATATATATTATATATATTATATATATATATATATAAATATATATATATATATATATATATATATATATATATATATATATTATATATTATATATATATATATATATATATAATATATATATATATATATATATATATATATAAATATATATATATATATATATATATATTATATATATATATATATATATATATATATATATATATATATATATATATATATATATATATATATATATATATATATATATATATATATATATATATATATATATATATATATATATATATATATATATATATATATTACAGCAGCTCTCATCGAACCAAATCAGCTGAAATTGGGTATCTGATATAGTTTTCAAGACAGAAAGAATCTATCAAAATTTTGGTTTATTTCTCCATTTTTATATAATTATTTATATATTTATTATATAATTTTAGAATAGATAATTGTGTTTTCAATTATATATGTTTTCCGATACATACTTAACTGTCAAAATTTGTTTTGCGTCAACATTTTTATGTAGATATTTCTTATTTTTTCGTGGTTGTTAAGAACTTGCGCAACGGCACAGTTTCTGCAGATTGAGTTTAGTTAACTGTTTTCTCCAACCTTGCTGCACCTAACGGAAGCCTTCTGGTTCGACTTGCATCCCCATTAGTACGCGATGCACCAATTTTGTTGAATAAAATAAATTATATTCCTATTTTTTTATGGTTGCCTATTGAAACGTGATTCTTCAGTACGCGACGGATCGAGAATTTTTTTTTCAATAAACAAAAATACTTTCCAATTTTCATTTCGGTTTGCATTCAAAGCGTGGTTTTTCAAACCATAATTTATTCCGTTCGAATCACATCTCGAAGCGATGCAGTTCGCGCGGAAAATACGACCTTAGTGATTTACCTCTGATGCTTTTTGTTAGTTTGATACTCAATTTTAAATTACATTTTCAATATTATAATAACTCCTGTATGTGATTTTCATAGTTTATAGTTTAAAAGTCAAACGAATTGGTAATTATTTATAAAATTCGACTACGAACTATTGTTAGTTTTTTCTTGGTCTATTAAAGACCATTTAGTTGAATGTTTTGTTTCTGGTTAAATTATTTTAGGATATACTTTTGAACTCAGAGTTCTTCTTTTTCTGAGGATAATCTATTTGTTAATATTTAGGACATATTTATTTTGAACTGCTTCCTGTTTCTCCTTACCAGAAAGAGCAGTTTAGAATTCACAACATCAATTTCGATGAAGTATTAGTATTATTTCATGAAAAGTACAGAAGATATCACGTTGCCGATTTGATTTTCAATGATTATATTGATTTAAAAACTATAAGGTCGAAATCGAATTTTCACGAATACTACAATTTTTTTGTTCTGTATGAATATATAATATAATTACATAAAGTGAGCAAGGAATATTCTTTAATAATTTAAAACTTATCAAAAAACTTTCTAAGGGAGCTGGTCAATCAATCAATCAGAATACGTTTATTAATCTTTCTGGGGATGGAGTACATTTTTGTTTTCTAGCTAAATAATTTATTTTGGGAAGTTATAAGGTTTTGCAACCTTCTTCAACCCAGGCTTTACTTAATTAATTTTCTAAAATTTACAATTTTAATAGAAAACCCAATTTTCCTATCTTTGGGGGGAATGCGGCTGCGGCCGACTTTTTTGCTAATTACGTGCCATTCGGTCCAAGGTCAATATATTTCAACTGACATGGTAAGGGAAACCACAGAAAACCTTTACCCACGCAATGTACTGAATAATCTTAACTTTGTTATATATAATTTATATAAAATGGTTTGACAATAGATACATTTGCTGACGTTTCGCGCACTAATCGAACCGCACTCGGTTTTTCGGAGACGGATTGATTTTACGCGCACTTTCGACACTACTCGCACTTTCGACACTACTCGCACTATCGACGTTACACGCACTTTCGGCACTACGCGCACTTTTTCGGTCAGCGGATACGGAGTGGTATGTCTTCTAGATGGTCGAGGATTTCGTCAGGAGGATCCTGAAGTACTTGGAGGATTCTGGAAGGAGGGAAAGGAAACCTTTTCTTCGGCCTTCTGCAGAGACCTCTTCGTCGACGGTGCCACGGCGTCATGAGCGTCGCTCGGGCTTCGATGTTAGGACCGTGCAATGTACGTTGGGAGTATCGAGCTTGGAGATTTTGGAGGTGTTCCAAAATGGGGGGAAATCTTTACGTGTTCGTGTACTAAGTGTGACGGATAACGTCTGTCTAGACGGAAGATACTACGGCAGATTGCTCTTTCGCAGCTCTCCAACTGTCGAACGTATCTGTGAGGTGAAGTCGAATAGAGTAACAATTTATATGCTACTACTGGTCTTATGAACGTTTTGTAAAAGGGGAGCTGGTGATACGTATTCCGCAACGCAAAATCTGTATTCAGAATCTAACGATGAATTATACAACACGTCATGTCACTCCGACTCAAAATCATACAGCTGTTTCGATCTTATTAGATCTCATCAGTGCAGTTTATTTAACTTGGAGTGAATAAACAAATTTCCTATTGTTCTCCAATAGAAATCTCGGTCGCGACTACCTTCTGGATAACAACCCAGTGCGCCCTCCACCAAAGATATTGGAAACCACCAATTCACCGTTTACATCGAAAATGCCGAATTCCGCCGCGAGAATACGTACCTCCTGAAATGAAGATATGTACTCACAATAGTGGCGTAGACCACGATTGGTATTGGAGAACAATTAGAAATGTTTAATACCTCCGAGTCAAATGATGAGATCTAATAAGATCGAAACAGCTGTATGCAGATTTGGAGTCGGGTTGACTTGACGTTTTCTAAAATTCACCGTTGAATGTATACATATAACCAGCTCCCTTGAAAAGTTTGTTGATAATTTTTAAATAATTAAAGAATTTTCATTTTTCAAATGGTCAACAAGTATATTTTGCATGATGTGATATAATAATTACCTTCATATTACATACACGACATATATGCCGATTAATAGAGTTTACTGGCGACTTCATTCACGCATAATCTTCTACTCTCGGCCTTTCTCTTGATTAATGAAATATTTGATCTTCTTTTAGACATAACCAAAAGATAAATTAAATTGAAAAATGAATGAATTATAAACGAAAAGGACCATTAGTATTCCACCGTACTTCTTTGAAAGTCACGTAAGTAACATCCTTTTGAATAAGAAAGATAATACGGAATACCTAAGCTTATCAGGAACAAAATGAAAAATTATTTCGGGCTACGCGTGACGACACGTCCTTTCGCATATCCAAACTTTCACGACCGAGAAACATTTTTGATCTTACCGCTTCCGCGGGGACTGAGAAGGTAATCTGCAGTATACATGATGCCTACTTTAACAGAAACTCCTGTGAAAAATTCCAAAATATCTCACAGGAGTGAGTAACATAAAATACAAAGGAAATTTTAAAATGTTTGTACTTTATGTACACACTTATTTGAAGCTTTGTACGATGGACTTCTTGTAAACCTGTCAAGTAAGTAACCTGCAATTCATTCAACGTAACTCTTTCAAACTTTCAAAATTTTTTTAAAATTGAATTACTTACTTACAGGTAAGCATTGATGATGACTAGTAAATAAGAAGAAACTGCTAGGAATATAAGAATGAAGAAAAATTTTGCACTAAATACAAATTTCTTCCACTCCTCTAATTAAAATCATTGATTGGCCGTCTCATTCAGAAGAAAAAATACAAAATGGAAATTTCGCAAGTTTACCCACTTATATCCGAGAAAAGTAGAGCATTTAACAGTCTAACGTACTTGGGTAACCCTTCCGAAAACCTGAAATTGTTTCTTCATAAACAAAGTTTCATATTTTTCAAACCAATAATAGCATTGAAAAATTGATTGAAAACAACAAATCTAAAATTCATAGAGATGAACGTACTGGTGTCTATAGAATCAAATGTAACGATTGTGAAAAATTCTATATAGGACGTACAATTAGAAATGTAAAAACTCGAATACACGAACACCAACGTAGCTTCATTAAGCAGAAAACTCATTCTAATAATGCGTGCCATCTCATTCGAGAAAACCATACTGTTCAGTTGCCTTTTAAGAATTCGTAGAAACCAATGTTTGTTAGTTATATTTATGGTTCCTGGTATTTCATCCTCGAGATATTCATTTTACTATGTGCAATATAGTTTTCAATAGAAATTCCAACAGTGAAAGCAGATCTTGCACCCTCTCAAAGAATTGTTTGTCGACAGGCAGTATCTCTATTAGGTACCTACTCGGCCTCGACAGGCAGCCCATAAAATTTTTTTATATAGTTCTTTAGTTCTGTAAAAAGTTCAATAATGTAGACCAGTCACTATTCAACCATTTCGAACAGAACACAGTTGTAAAGAAGAGGAAAATAAACGATATACAAAACTTTTATCATCGCTGTATTAATTCAATAATAATTAGTGTGCCTTCCTTATTAATTTTAAGTTAGGCTGCATAGTTGTTCGACGAGTAATAAACTCACAAAACAGCACTACGCCAATACGTCAATTTAACAATGGTCCCTTCGAGCCGGATGCACAAGCTTATACACCGGGGAAAACAGTTCAGTTTGTACGCCGAAAACCAAGAATAATTTCAATATATAAAAACGCAGCAGTGATAATAAAGTGAATTAAATACGTGAACTGTGAAGGTGAACTCAGAAACATAAATCGTTGAATTCAAGTGGAGCAAATACAGTGTATAGCAATCAAGTCAATAATCCCAATCATCCAAAAGAAGGAAGAATCAGCATATTTCATCCTCACCGACCAGAGGGATTTCTTCAAACAGAAAAGCCAAACTTAAGAAATAAGTGTCTTAGCTCCTATATTACATATCACTCAAACCCTGCTTCTACATTTCATTTATCTGTAACTATAATACTTTTCATAAATATGCCAGAATCAAACGAGTTAAGTTTTCATTAAGAAAACAAAGAGTATTCTAAATATCTTAAACTCACCTAAGTTTCATTAATTTTTTTAAATAACGAACAAACTCCGAATAGTTCAACTGAAGTTAAGTTACGCTTAAAAGAATATCGAAAATAGTCTTGATCAGTTTTGAAAATATACAAATTAAAAATCGACGAAATATCCAATGAAGAATCTAACGAATTTGACGAGTTTGAAAATTCTTTATTACAGCACAATAAGTAGAGGCTCATGACTTAGTAGAAAGTTATTCACTCCTGCGGCAAATTCACATTCAAAGAGGCATATCGTCTGATAAATTACAAAGTGCGGATATTACAGTATCTAATAACATCAGGTTACCCAAAATTGAGCTAGCTACCTTTGACGGTACATAACGAAACATGGTTAGATTTTTATAATTCATTTGAACAAATCATTCACAATGAGGATAGTCTTTCTGGGATTCAAAATTGCATTAATTTGAGGTCATGTTTGAAAGGGGAGGCAAAGTTTCGTTATAAACGCACTAGAAACAACGAAACAAATTATGCCGTGCGTGGGAATTATTGAAAAATCGTTTTGACAACAAGAGAGTAATTATTCAAAATCACATAAAATTTATATTAGAACAAACCCAATATTTCGAAGAGGATCCGCAATTGATTTGAGAAAAATGATCGATAAAATTCAAACACACTTACGCGCATTAAAATCGTTAGTGAATACCGGTTGACACTTGGGGTACGCTACTGATTTATCTTATAACAGCTAAACTCGATAGAAATACACATAACGGAATGGGAAAAAATAATTAAGGGTTCAGAAGTACCAATGTTTTTGCTTCATTCATGGAATTCTTAGAACAACGATATCACATACTACAAGCAACCGCAACTAATGTCACACAAAAATTCAACCATCCAAATAAGGAAAATTATCACCTCAATAAAAGACAGTCAATGAAATACAACTCATTAAATCTTATTCGTGTTTTATTTGCAAAGGGTTCACATAGAGTATACGCCTGTATTTGGAATTTTTGAAAATGGGAATAAGGAACGCGCGGAAAAGGTTGAAAAGGCGAAGTTATGTAAAAATTGCTTTAATTCAGGACATCGCAGCACTGAGTGTAAATGGTGCTTCGTGCAAAAAAAATGTGGCAAAAGGCATAATACTCTTTTACATTATGAAAGAAACGAAACAAATCGCGAAGCACCAACGAATTTTAGATTTAGATAGTTTTCTCCGGGTCCAAGCACGAAAGTCGCATAATGCGATTTTGCATACACAAATAATTTACTATCAACTGCAATGATCGATATAAAAGGTAAAATGGTAAAAATGTTTCAGGCTAGAGTATTATTGGACCAGTGGATCGCAGTCCAATTTTATACAGACGTTTTCCGCAGGATTTATTGAGATTGCCGTTGGAAAACCGTGGATCTACAGTTGAAGGTTTTGAATCGTTTAGAAACGCGTATAAAGCACTTCAATTAATGTGGCGGAAATACATTCAAAATCAACAGTAGTTTAGTGAGATACTCGAGTTCTTAGTTTTGCCTAAAATCTGTAATAATCTGCCGATCCATAATCATTAACAAACACGCCGCGTTAATATTCCTCATAACATAACTTGCCGGATCCCGCGATTTCACGGAGCCCAAGGAAATTTTGATGGCATTGCTAGGAGTAGAAGTGTTTTTATAATCTTTTGTGTTATAGGACAAATAGAAATTCCGGGAACATAAAGCAACGGTTACATAAACAAAATTAGGTTGGATAATTTTTTTGGTAAGATAGGTGAACACAATAATTATTTCGGTACTCTGGCAAATAATTGTATGCTTACATTCAATTCCGGTTAGACAAGAAGTATAAACAGATTCTGGGAAATCGAAGATCAAAAACGGAAATTCTTATCAACGAAGAGAGTATGGCAGGTAGAAGAAATTTCAAACGTCATTACCAAAACGCGATTTGGATACAGGACTGGTATACTGTGCGCGATTGCCGTTCAACAACCAAAATTTGTAAGAAACTAGGTGAATCATACAGTTCAACGGAGGATAACAGTTTTATAGATTAGAGCGCAGGTTAGCTAAAAAAACGCGGAAGTTGAATCACATATATTGAAGGAATGCGTGAGGCTATTACATTAGGCCAATATGGTCAGAAATTAAGTTAACGGAAATTAAGTTAAAAAGACATGGTTTTCTTCCACATGCAATCCCGTCTAAAGGAATCAAGTGATACAACGAGGTACGCATAGTATTATAAATGCCCATAGCAAAAACAAAGTACGGAATTTTCACTGCACGTATGTTTAAAGGTTTGGAGCGGTTCGTTCAGAATTACAAGTTTTCGACGAAATTCTCAGATTTAGGACACATCAAATAGTCATGTTAGCTGATATCGAAAAAAATGTACAAACAAATTCTCCTTGATAATAAGAGACGTTCAATATCAGTTGATTTTGTGGCGTGAAAAACGATACGAGGGCAGAACTAAAAGATTTGTTTATATTCCTGTTGTTTTTGTTCGGTTTGCGCTTGCCGCACCCCATTCGTCTACTCTCGCGCGTCTTGCTTCAAACTCGCGCGAAGACGATACGCGTAAAACTATCCTTGCCGCAAGTAGCAGTCATTAAACGCGATAGTTATGTTAACGATATTATAACAGGGCCAGATAACGATAGAAGATGCAAAAAATTTACGAGATCAATTGATTAATTTAACAGTGAAAGAAGGGGGATTCACGCTGAGAAAGTGGGTTTCAATAACACAGAGATTGTGGGAGTCAATGCGCTAGTCAACAATCTTACGTTAATTTATTTAAGAACAATAAGTTGGAAACAAAAGCAGCTTGGGTTAAAATGGAATCGACTAACCGATACTTTTACATATGAATAAGTGAACAGTTTGATACAAAAATCACGAAAAAGAAGCGTCTTGTCAAATATTGCACGGATTTATGATGCCGTATAGGTTACTGGTCCTGTAATAGTAAGCGCAAAAATTCTCATGGCAGCAATTGTGGGCTAATGCAATACAGGTTGGGATGAATCGCTGCCACAAAATATTCATACGGCTTGGAATAAGTTTACAACAACAATTACAAAAAATTGAGACTAAATATAAATTTTGAGAGGAAGACAAATCATTAAAAACGCCAAGCGCATTGCAACATCCATGGGTTTCTGCGACGCAAGTGAAAAGGGCATATGGGGCCTGTTGCTACATATCGTTCTAATAAGAAAAATGGCGAATTTTCAACGAATTTATTTTGCTCGCACGGAATCGAAATAGCTCCACTTAACCATATCCCATTTCCAAAATTAGAGTTATGCGTCGGCATTGTTATTATCACAATTAATAAATATAGTTTTCACAAATAATTAATAAACGAATTGATGTAATATATTTTATGGTCAGATTCATCTATTCACGCTACAATGGATTAATACCTATACCATCATCTTTTGAAAAACTTTTCCGTTGCGAAAGCAGAGGTATCGGAAATCAGAGATAATTACAAAAAACGATGCGCTGGAAACACGTACCTAGTGAACATAATATTGCAGATATTCTTTCACGCGTCAGCTAGCCTATTGAGTTTTCAGAAAACGACGATTGGAAAACAGGACCGAAATGGGCTTCAATTAGACGAATGCAAACTTGGCCAAAATCGATCCAAATGCCAATAGTTACCCCCAATGTTTGAATTGAAAGCGACAACAAATTTTATCGTGGCTTCTGTGGAACTCGCCTAGTGATAATGAAATTCTCAGACGCATATCAAAAAACGAAAAAGAGTAATGGCATATGTATTACGTTTCGTCAAACAATAGTCGTAAGAAAAAACGCTCAGTTATCCGGCCCATCTAGCAATACATGAAATGTAACAACTGGCATTAGAGCAAATTTTAAAGGGATTACAGTACGAATGTTTTCCAAATGATATACCAAAATTTATTATAAGAGTAGTAATGTGAATTCAAATTGGCGAACTTAAGGCACTAAGTCCATTTTTAGATGATAAGCGTTTGATTCGGTAGGCGACGATTTAAAAATTCGACTCTTGATTATTCTGAGAAACATCCCATTGTTTTGCCCAAAGAATCATCATATTACTCAATATTAATTCATCGCGAACAACACCTTATACATTTTAGCACAGTGGTACGCAAGCAACACTAAAACGCAGTTAGATCAAAATATGGCCTATCAATGGTAAGAGCAGACGGTATAAAGTGGTCATCCGAAAATGTGTAACTTGTTTCCGTGCCAAAGCTACAGATTACCCGTACTTCATGGTGATCTACGGCTAAAAATCGTGTGACCCAAACTCGACGCATTTTTTGAATGCTGAATAGACTATTGCGACGCATTTTTTATTAAAGGAAAAACGATTCAGAAATCGAAAAACAAAATTAAAGGTTAATATGCATGCATATTCGTATGTTTCGTCACAAAGGCGGTACATATTGAATTAGTTACAGATTTGACAACTGGGGATTGCATTTGTAGGTGCATTACGTAGATTTTTTGCAAGACGGAGCGGTCATTAAATTTTATATTCAGATAATGCAACCAATTTTGGTAGGGGCTAAAAAATGATATCGAGAAATTCGCGAACCTATATTAATTCAAAATCTCATAATGATATCATGCACGGATTTCCTGGTAGGTAAGGGAATCAGCTGGCATTTCTCACCCCCTAGATCACCACATCTTTCGGCGGATTGTGGGAAGTGGCAGTAAAATCTATTTAAATAATCACTATTATAGAGTAATCGGAGATCTATTATTTACATACGAGGGAGTTTACAGACTTCTTCAAATGAAATTGAAGCAATCCTTTATTCCCTGACCTGATGGCAGCACCACCCTTGTCCGAATGATCCATTATATGATTTTCGAACTTTGACACGTCCGTCCTCATTTTTCACTCATAGGAGACACTTTCACGAAGTTTGCCAAATTCCAGACACATTAGGCCAAGGAGCATACTGTCAACAGGTTGTCAACATGGCAAACATATACAGTTCATTAAGCAGCACTTTTTGGGCAGAGATGGTACAAAAGAATACTATTGAAAACCAAACCTTAATACTAGAACAAAGTGAGCAACAGAAACACTGCTGAGAGTATATAAAATTAGGGCACTATTAGTGGTTCTCTTGAAGGAGGGACAACACACCACCCCTGCATTTGGGCCCCTTGGCGCGAATTTCGGAAGTTTTTCCGGGAGACGACGGTAAAGTGCGTGTTGTGACCTGTAAGGACCCAGTCCCTGGGACATACAAACGAAAGCATATGCGCGCGCATTGCCACCCTTTGCGCTATATTGAACGACTAAATTCAAGTGTTATATTTGTAATTATTGTATATTGTAACAATATTGTTTTTAGGTATCAATTAGTTTATAGTAGATATAGATTTAGAAGGATAGCAAGTCGTTCAGATGTACATGTATGAATAGCTTGTAGGCTTCATCAAATTCATATATTAAAATCAACATTTTGAAACGTAGTACGTTCAAG
Source organism: Cynegetis impunctata (assembly GCA_030704885.1). Taxonomy (NCBI): domain Eukaryota; kingdom Metazoa; phylum Arthropoda; class Insecta; order Coleoptera; family Coccinellidae; genus Cynegetis; species Cynegetis impunctata. The sequence goes on along the minus strand of JARQZK010005248.1, from coordinate 2,871 downwards.
GCGCGCGTTATGTTCAGTTGCCTTTTAAGAAATTCGTAGAAACCAATGTTTGTTAGTTATATTTATGGTTCCTGGTATTTTCTCATCCTCGAGATATTCATTTTACTATGTGCAATATAGTTTTCAATAGAAATTCCAACAGTGAAGCAGATCTTGCACCCTCCTTCAAGACATTGTTTGTCGACAGCGCAGTATCTCTATTAGGTAACCTACTTGGGCCTCGAAAGGCAGACCATAAAATTTATATAGTTTTCTTTAGGTTTGCGTAAAATTCTTATAATGTAGACCAGTCACTATTCACCATTCGAACAGAACACAGTTGTAAGAAGAGGAAAATAAACGATATACAAAACTTTATCATCGCTGTATTAATTCAATAATAATTAGTGTGCCTTCCTTATTAATTTAAGTTAGGCTGCATAGTGTTCGACGAGTAATAACTCACAAACAGCACTACGCCAATACGTCAATTTACACATACCTTCAATCATAATTATAATATATTACAGTTGGAAAATAGTCTCCACAAAACCTACTGTTGAGAATCCCTATATATTAATGAATATAAAAATTCTGGAAACTTAGTTAACGACCAGATGAATGAATTGCATATTGTTATTTAGTTTCTCTAGGAACCCCTCTCTTATGTTCAATTTTTCGTATAGATAGATTGACTTGTAATACCATATTTTAGTACGAGATTAACGCATTTACTTAATAGATTTATTTCAACCTGTGAAAAGTTATAATAATCCATGTAACAAATTCGATACTTTTAACTCAATGTGCAGAAGCTGTAGAGTTGGGGAAATTTTCAAAAACCACGAAAAAACTAGAAACATCTACGTAAAAATGGCGACGGTTGAGAAAAATTACACAGATTTTGATATTTTCGTTCTGCCTCGAAAAAAACTCCAGATGCCAAATTACAGCTAATTTGGTTCATTAGGAGCAGCTGGAGATGCTAATATGTACCGCAACTGACTGTAGCCTTTGGACACGCTGCAATAGTCTATTTTTTTTGCGGACAATAATAATACAGAATGATATATATTTATAAATTTTATATATATATATATATATATATATATATATATATATATATATATGTTATATAATTGAAAGGATTGCTGAGATTAAATCTAGATCGTTTTTCCTCCTTATTTGTTCGAATATCTATATAAATATATATAATATATATATATATATATATATATATATATATATACTATATATATATATATATATATATATAATTATATATATATATATATATATATATTTATATAGATATTCGAACCAAATAAGGAGGAAAAACGTCTAGATTTAATCTCAGCAATCCTTTCAATTTATATATATATATATATATATATATATATATATATATATATATATATATATATATATATATATATATATATATATCTTCTGCCACTGACTGTAGCCTTTGGATACGCTGCAATAGTCTATTTTTTTTGCGAAAAATAATACTACAGAATGATATATATTTATAAATTTTATATATATATATATATATATATATATATATATATATATATATATATATATATATATATATATACTATATATATGTTACTAATATATACTAATATATATATATATATATTATATATTACTATATATGATCTAGGGGCGGCTAGTCAAAGGAGGCTAAGCCTCCTCAATAATATTCCGTGTATCACTAATATATTATATTGAATAGTCAGCATTCAGCATATTCATATTAATCAAAATCATATTATTTTATGCACCTACCTTTCTTTCAACCTACATTATATAGTATAATTTATTAATTACGATAGAAGGTATTTACATTTACTGCATTTCATTAATTTCAAGATTTGTGGCAACGCTGCGGAGGCATGGAAAGATATAGAAAGGTATATATTTACGAAATTCAATGAGCCAGGATCGTTTGAAAAATATTAGTTTGTTGTCTATTGAAATGGAATTGGTAAAACTTTTGGCGAAAGACAAAAAATTTTATGAGGATATTATCGATCATTTTGCTAACGTTAAAGATCGCAGAATCCCGCTAATCTTCTAAAATATAAAATAACTTCTTATTTGCTCTCACCAGCTGTTAGCAAATTCGTTAAGTAGGTAGGTAGGTACCTATTTTGTGAAAGAAAAAAAATTTGATGAATAGTTGAATTGATTAATTGGCTGAGAAGAGTTTTTGTGAATATTGTAAATAGGAGTTGTAGGTCTCAAGGTAGACACTCGAAAGTGAAAACAAATTGATAGCTTAGGGTGCTTGTTTTACTTTGATTTTCTTTAAATTATAAGGCGGTTGACCTTGAAATCATAAAAATTTTCGCCTATGGTGTATTTTTTAACACCTCTTGTAGCCTCCTCAACCAAAAGCCTCAACGAGCCGCCACTGGATATATATAATTATATATATATATATATATATATATATATATATATATATATATATATATATATATATATATATATATATATATAAAATTTATAAATATATATCATTCTGTAGTATTATTTTCCGCAAAAAAAATAGACTATTGCAGCGTATCCAAAGGCTACAGACAGTTGCAGAAGATATATATATATATATATATATATATATATATATATATATACTAAGTACATGATAGTATATTAGTATACTATATATGATATATTATATATGTAATAATATTTATATCATGGTACTCCAGATCTATCATATATATATATATATATATATATATATTCGAACCAAATAAGGAGGAAAAACGTCTAGATTTAATCTCAGCAATCCTTTCAATTATTTTTTTCTATTGATTGATATTGATGATCGGTTTCGAAATTGCCTAGCATCTCATCTTCAGATCAATATTGGGG